>PRKT01001394.1:0-30407 GCA_003671525.1 Saccostrea glomerata | reverse complement strand
GACTTTTAGTGAACCTTTGAATTTTTAAAATACTAGTATTGATGGATTAAACAACAACTTTCCTTTTCATGAAAAATATTTGCCAAATACTCAGTATATGTTCGTTTACACATATCGTGCAAGACTCTTTTTTAAATAATAGTTATATGCCATTTACTTATTCGAACATTTAATTGTATGAAAAGTCAATAATGTACATTTCTTAAAACTTTATTATCTTGTTTACTTGTCTTTCTTCCTGTGAGAGAAATAGTTTATAATATTAATAAACAGATGTACTCAGTATCTGTATCAAAATACAGAATGAACAGTGATCAGTCTCAAAAGAAAAACGGATCCTTGAAAGTTCTGGTGCCTAGGAGAAGTAAGCATCCCCAATGATATGTCACACCTGCTGACCCGCAGTGAGCCTACGAAACTGAAGCTATCTGAAATTAATTAATTCTCTGCTCGTCCATCCGTTTTTCTCAGACTAGCCAGCTAAAGATCTATGTACAGTACTCCAAACCAATTAATCTGAAGAATTTGAATTATCATTTTATTTTCTTTTTGAGTTGTTTGCTATAGTAGCCTTTACAGTTACCTAATTTCAGAATCAATAGAGCATGAAAGCTAATTAAATTTGCAACATCAACATAATTTTTTTTTGTTCTGAGCACTTTTGGACGCCACCAATGGAGACAATTAGGCAGAAATTTTTGAAATTGAACTTCCTGTCTTTCAAACTGAAAATCTCAGGTTGATATTTTGAAACAAACATTCGTGACATCAGTCTGGGATGTTATTGGTTTTACCATTTAGTTAAGTACTATAAAATTCAGTGTGTCTGCTTCTTCGCTGATGACATTGGAAAAAGATATGCATGCTTACTTTAATATCATCATTCAATGCATTTTTTGTTATTGTACACTGTACATATTCGATGAAAGCATGCTAACCGCTTTTCAGTACTTTCAGTACTTTGATTAATCGGGGAAGAAGCCGCACAATTTTACAGCAACCAACTCTTCCCGTTCACCACTCTTTTTTGGTGATTTTACATGTTAATACCTTGTAATTTGGTGTTATGAAGAATGTTAAAATTGAAATCTTTTGTTTAATTTAGTGCAATAACTTTTTTTGTACACCACCTTTTTGCTTTTTCAGTGTTTTTACTATTTACTGGGCTGTTTTTGTGTCAGGTGATTAAGAAAATTAATGTCATGTGACTAATCTGAACGTTTTACTAGTCAATTTGTGATTAACTGTATATTTTAAGTTAAGCCCAGCCATTTAATTGTTTTATAACTTTTTTGTTATATGTATTGTAGATTTTAGCTTTAGTCATGTGTTATTTTAATAAATGACAGTTTCACTAAATTGTGTTTTTAATAATTTATACAAAAGGTTAAGCAAAAACAAGCTTCGAATAGCCAGAATTGTCTTGTCTCGTTATAAGGAAAATTTGTGGAGATAAAATTTCTTAAAGGATCTGGGGCCATCTTAATCGCTTAATTTTCCCGGGTGATACTAAACACAGATGCAGACGGTATATAAATGAACCTAAAGTCCTACAGCTACTTTGGATTGTTCCTCTTAAAGAGAAATTCCAAAAATAAATTTCTCATCTCCTAAATGATAGGGAATCTTGATTGTATAACACTTAAAAAGCCAGTTAAAATAACATACACCTTTTAGTGGTTTAAAGATAGGCCACGGTACTTTTACCCATCAACGTAAATCACTAAACCTGGTTTATAAAACATTTTGGCGAAAACTCGACTAAAATCGGTACCGCTGTTTCAAAGATAATCAGTGTTGAAGTCTGTATTTGCACCTGTGAAACGATCGATAATCCTTGATAATGTCACTTCCGGTTTAAATGCAATCAAGTTCAATGACGTCACAAGTGTGTCTCGCTTCCCTAAAGTGAGAGGTGAATAAATGACAGAAAACGCTGTTTCGGATAATTCTGATAGTCCATTAGAGAAAGAACCGCTTAAAATTTCTTGTGCATCATCAAGTTTTGATGAGGATTCATTGCAGTGCAATAATACAAAAAAATTGGGAGTAAAACCCTTTCGTTTTGAGCCCTACGCTAGATATAACGAAGAAGAATCGACCACAAACGATGTGGAACCCGAGGAAGCAAATCGTTTGCATACTATTTACGTTTATACTATTGATTGGTATGTGAATAAAACGATAGAAAATATTCACAAGTAGCATTTTAAATCATTATTTTTAAAAATATTTTAAATAAAAACACAATTCGACACATTACCTATTTAACCCCCCCCCCCCTAAAACTTTAACTATAAAGGCCTAAACAGCTGACAACACATATAATGTTAGTCCCTACTGATTTTAATTTTGCGTTCATTTTTTTCATTTGTTGTGGTTTAATAAGTTTAATAAATATTTTTTTCATTGTCATTTTTTTATGATTTGCAATGTTTTTTTTAAACAAATGACCCAACCCCTCCAGCAAAACTGGATGCATGACTTTTTAAAATTAATTTAGATCAAAGTCGCGTTATTTCGGTGGGAGGTTACATAATTATATACAGTCGTTCGGCCAGTTACGGATTTTGGCCAGTTCCAAATAATAAGAAATTTAAGGGCTGATAATTAATAAATTCAATGATGTAAAAATAAATTGCTATCTATGGTAGGATGGTGGTTTATTTATAAGAGTTTGAATTATGTGAAATTTAGATTTTTTGCCGTTAGTTTGGTTTCGTTATCGTACTTGAAACAGTCGACATACTTTTACAATGCAACAAATCTGAATCACCAAGACGCGTAAGTCTGCAGAAAAACCTCTGTAGATACCGGTACATATATTTTTCCCATAAGACGACGTTCCAGGTATCAAAATTAAGTTTGATATGTAAGTTTGATATGTACTCTAACAAATACTAAAAAATTGTCAAAAATAAATATTTAGAACACTGGAAGGTATCTAAATATTTTAGTGCTCTAATTTTACCAGTTCCGAATACCAATTTTTAAACACTATTATTAATTCGCTCTTCTTTGTTTTCTTCATTGTAAACGTGACTTGTTATACCCGCCCTTGAATAACAGAAAGAAGGGGTATATAGTAATGGGATGTTTGTCCATCAATCCGTCTGTACGTTCGTCTGTCTGTACGTCCGTCCGTCTGATACGCCCTGGGGTATCCATTTCTTATCCATAACCCCTCTTCTGCCACTGAATGAAGTTAAATAAGGCTTCACAGAATTTAATGAGTCGTTCAAAGAATCTTTGTTTAACAGTGACAAAGTGCACCTATTTTTTTTATTTTTGGATCTGGCACATAATTTGGGTTCCCTGAGAAAAACATAGATACTGCCACTCTTTGTAGCATTGAAAGGTATATCCATCTCTTATCCGCAATTCTTCCTATACCACTGACTACGATTTAATGATACTTTCACCGATTCTTTATTACATTGTGACATTGTGACCTTTTATTTTACTTTTTTGATCTGACACTTATTTCGGGTCTCCCAGAGCAAAACATGGATTTTGTCATAAATAATCATAAAGGAGGAGTGGGATATCATTAAAAGGATCTCAGTGCCCACTGAAGTTTCTCTTCAATCTTTGGAAATACAAATAATTTTTTGGTAAGCAATTAATTTAACTTTTCTTTGGCATGCCAATGGAAAACGTCTGGGGCGTATATTTTTTGATTTTTAGGTTGAATTGAATAATAATCTCTAGGTCATCCGGAACTCGTCGGCTTATTCGTAACTGGTAAAATGGACACTTATGGTAACTTGCGAAATAATTTTTTTTGAGGGAAGGCTGAACTTTTAATAAACAATATTTAATTCTACAAGTCAACGAACTATACCTTGATAAAACAATTGGATTTTGAAATAATGCCTAGTATATTTATATAGCACCGCCGAATCGATTTCTTATTCGGAACTGGTCAAATAACTGTATCTAGGCCTGATGCAACACAATCAATTCGAAGTCAGATGTTAAATTCGACTTTCAGAGTATTCTAAATTTGTTAAAATATAATTGACATGTATAATCTGTTTTTATGTGCCACCTTATTCACGAGTTTGTACGTTGTTTCATGCAATATATTATTCAATATTGAACAAGTCAAGGGTCCCGGATGACATTCTACCGGTACCTTACAGATGTCTAATCTAAACATTACTGTAATACGAGGGCTGTTCAATAAATAATGTCCTCGGTGCTCAGAGAGAAGCAAAAAACGCTTTTCAATGATTTAGTCTTCATGATTTTACTAATTAATCTCTTTTAAGTAAAATACATGTCCGTAACATTTTTTATCCAATTTCTGGTCGTTTTTAGAACTCATTTTTGGTATACTGAAAAATGGCAGATCCAATGATTTCCCGGACTTGTTTCTTCCTTCTGAAAGGTGTTTTTTCAAAGTTTGGAAATAGAAACAAGTCAAAAGGTCACAGATCTGGCGAATATTGTTAATGTGTAAAAACATTAACTTTCTGTTTATCCCAAAAACCCCTTTACTCTTCAGTGCATGCGAGTTTGGACGCTGTCTTGAAGAAATTCAATATAGTGGATTCCTGATTCTGGGTCCTTCCTCTAATAAACCTTTTGATTTTTTGGCCAAAAAAGTGCTTTCTAGACTCCTCCAGGAATTAAGCTGTCTCTCCGAATACGATTTTGAACAACAATACCACTAATGTTTAAGAAAATTCCATATAAATCTGTCTTTGTGCTCTTGCATACCTGTGCACTTGTCAGACATTCGCCGTTTTTATCAAGTACATCTTATGGTAAATTTTGTTTTTAGGGTTTTAAGCAATAGATTCATGTTCCAATATCTGTTTGAAAATAAAACAAACGTGGATAACTACAATTACTGGTATCTTAAAATAATTGTTAAGAATTTTGTACACCTTGTCGTTTTCACAATTTTTTCAAAATATGGGGTGACCTTTGAGTATCAAGCTTTTTTACCATCAAACGTTTCTTAAATTCAGTGTTAACTACCCCCGATGTGATGTCTATCAAATTTGCTATGTGTCTTAAAGTCAATCATACATCATCAAATATTATTTGTTGAAATTTGGCGAACAGTACATAAGTTGTTATAACTTTGTTGGCAAAGAGGGTACCCATTTTTGATGCCCATTATATAGTTTTTTATCATTGAAATCAATCTGTTCTTTTGTCTATAAAACAGGTATTTGTTGCTGTAAATGTCGCATATTTTCGTGAATATTTCTTTGGGATTTTTAACAAGTTTTACGGCAGCTTTAATGAAGCTTTTATTTTCACTCTAGTTTACTGATTCTTTACCATTCAATTATAATGCAGTGTCTCTAAAAGCCCTTGTTTCCCAGCTTCTCGCGATGAAACGATGTGATGAAAAGTGGTTACATAAACTGTTTTAAATTCATGAAAGATTCAATAATGAGAGAAAGTCAAGTTTAATGTCATATGATATCTGTAATGTATGTCATATAGTTCAGGACATTATTTATTGAACAGCCCTCGTATAGAAGATGACACACGGTTACATAGAGGTAAATTAAATAATCAATTAAATTCGTATTCAGTGACAATGAGAACAAATTAAATTCGTATTCAGTGTCAATGAGAACAAGACAATTTAAGTAAATATTGTGTGAAATGGGTCTCCTGAAAATTCAAACAACATATATACAATGTACAATATACACGCTGTTCACGGTAGCTTGTGACAGTAAGCAAAAGTTTGAATCATTTGTGATAGACAGATCATTATATGCATAATGTGCACAGTCGGCAATCCTGGGCTTACTCCGCTACACTCCATTCAAACACAGGTATACGAGCCATCCAAGGAGCTCCATGTGATGTGTGTATGCCATAACCCCACCCCCCACCCCCTAAAATTATGACAGGGTTGGTAAATCTTAAATAAAAATGTCGAAATTTCTTTCATTCCTGACTGAAAAAAATAAAATCATATGCAGTAAACAGACAGGTATAGAAAGGAACTTCATTTGTGGGAAATGGCTTTTCAAAGCTTATTTTACAGAGATAAAAAAGGAAGTCAATAGACAATATTATTAAGAGTTCACAAGCGTAAATATTTGTGTAAGCAGTGATTAAATACAATCGCAGTGTAAATTGAGATACACTTTGGGTCTACGTCAATACTAAGAAACGGGGTGCACAGCTTCCAAATATCAAATTATCATGATCCTCTGCAAATGCCACCTATGACTGAGAAAGAATGCGGAACTAATGAGGTTTGAAAAAAATAATCTACATGCACCCTGCACTTTATTGATGATGTGAACTTCAAAACAATGATCCGGCACTTCATTACAATGTAATTGATCAAATATATGAGCGATGTTTTTTAGAAGGGGGATGTGCTGCTTGTACCAGCGTTTTCAAAGTTATGGTCGAACTAAAAAAGAAATTGTTAGTAAATTAAATATGTAAAAACAAAAATGGAGAAGCAAAATCGAAACGAAAAATAAAATAATTAATTTAAAAAAAAAATAAGAGAGAATAAAAAAAAATCGGAATTAATTTTTGAAAGGCTTCCCTTTCCGTAGTGATTAAAAAAACAAGCGCTTGTAGTCCGGAACTATATTGTTTTTGCCAGAAATGAAATTAGGCCTAGTAATCAGAAAATAAAACTAACGTACTGCCTGCATGCGTCAAAGGCGTTTGATTTTAAAATTTTACATAACCTAATGCTAGTTCGCTCTTCATTTTAGACTATACAATATTCTGCATGTCACACTTGTAACTTCAGACACGTCACTTCCGGTAAACAGATAATTTCAGTGCGAGCTCACAGGTGTAAACTAAGCTAGTTTTAGTAATATCTCTAATCATCAAGAGAGATAGTAGCTGTGCTGAATATCATTTTATTCGTATTCATAATGACTATCGAACTATGTTAAAATGTAAAACCTACCAAGCCTTTCTTTAACGTTCTACTATATAAAACTCTAGACTGTTTATTTATTGTATTGTTTTTTTTCTTACGAACTACATGAAAACTGCAGGTATAGACACATTTTCCGAATTTCATCAAATTTTGTGGATTGGACAAGCTTTCATATTTAACAACATTGATTTATTTGCATCATAAAATTATCGTGTTTTCTCTGTAATAAAAATATAGATAATAAGTGAATAAACACCTAAAAGTTACGGGAAGGATATGGAGATAACGAACAGTATTCAATCTCAAAGTCCATTAAACAATATACAAAATAAAAGCAGAGCAAACTCTGACCTCCGAAACATCAGAGGTGGGATCAGGTGCCATGGAGGAGTGGGCATCCCATGCCGACCGGTTACACTCGCTGTGTGCTCGTTGTCAGGATCAGGAAATAACGGGAAAAATCCATCGTCAATTCAGTGTATAAATAATGGACTAACAATTGGTATGAAAAATGTCAGTCAGCATTTGACTCAATGATAAATTGTATTTACAAGGTCATTGTATCGACCATAGAACTTAGGAAATGATGACTTTAAACGAGACTGTTGATATTCTTGTTTCACCAATAACAAAAAATACAATAATGAAATGGTTGATATTTAAAGTGTTTTTATTCCTTTAAACTATGCCATTACTGTTAAGTATGCGGTGCTTTGTGTGCTATCACCAACTTCCTCGAGTGTTCCTGGACCATGGAAATCATCCTGAGTAGTGAAGTTTTGTTTAATTGTAGTTCCTTCTTCGTCAGGGTTAATAGGTCCATCATTGACTGAATGATACGGACTTTCAAATCGAATGTGTAATTCATGATCTTCCATCTTCTCCGTGTATTCATTTCCTTTTTTGGGGTTACTTGAAGTGTAGAGCAATTTCAAGTAAATTGTTATTGCAGAACCAAGTACGAAAACAATCAGAAGCAAGATAGTTAAGCCATAAGCTGAATGAACCATAAAATAACGGCCATTATCAGGTATAATAGGAACCAGACTTCTATTGCACGGATTTGTTACGTTTTTAATTGTTAGTTCTAAGAATATATTTGTTGTTTCGACTGTTGGTATATCTTTTGCTGCAAAAAACATATTAATTTTATTAAAATCCCTTTTAATCAATATAATTTTTAATTTATCTGTTTAACTTTACTACTTCGTAGCAGATATTAAATGTACATGGATACACATTTCTCACCGGTTTGACATCCGTTAACATAGTCACAGTTGTCAAGGGAGCAGTCGCATTGCATTAAACATCGATAACCGTAATTTGGATACACACACTTTGAGTTCAAAACAGACCTTTATAACCATTTCTGCATTCTAAAATAAAAAAAAGTATCCAAGGAATACTGTACAAGAAACTAATTATTATAATATTATTTTCATTAAGGCAAGATTGGCTTTTAATGATATAATTAGATGAATAAATGCAAGTGGCAATTAGACCTGGTAGTTGACAGCCTAATGCAAAGTCACACAACTCCTCTTGACACTTGCAATACTGCTGACACTCAAAACCATATGACGGGTAAGGACATGTCCTGTTGCACTGTACACCAATATAGCCGATGTCACATTCTAAAGACAATTGTACTTAAGTATTTAGTCTATTTTACTAAAGCATTATTATATCTAATGAAAGGTAAATATAATTCTCTCATTTACCATTTACTTACGTACTATAGTACAGGATGTGAAATTCTTTGATACTTTGAATTTGATGTACTAAATTTTATAAGATTTTTTAGTTTCAGTCATGACTTTTTCTGACATCTTATTGTCAATAACAGATTTATGTTTTTGCTGAAACGACTTGCTTTATATTTAGAAAAAGTTTAAAAGAGTAACTATATTTAAATTCAAAGCTTGATTTACTTCGTAAAAACTAGTTTTTCGCTAAAATTGAGATGTCAGTATATATCTCGGAAGGGCTTCAAATTTGATCTTTTCTCAGCACTCAGGGTCATTGAGCAGTAGGGGATGAAATGTAAGGTCTCATACATATAACCCACAACTTTAACTTCAAGTTCTGCCTAGCGCATGGCGAGGAAAAGGTTGCTACTAATTTTATATCGATTAAGGTCCATCCTGGCCAAAATTTGAATGCACGATCTCCCGATCACGGAGTGAGCACTCTACCAAATAAGCTACTGTTAACAGATTTAAGTATTTAATTTAACTTAAGAGTTTTATTTCAAACAATAAAACCTACAGATTTTCTATTACGATATAAAAGATATAAATTGTCGCTGAAATATTTTTTGAGCATTTGAAAGCGTAACAAATATATAATCGACTAACCTCCCTCCAATAGGAATAAGTACGGAAACAATTATTGTTACATGTTATATATAAATCAATATTTCTAGAAAAGTTTTAAAATTTGAATCAAAATTATTTAGTTATTTAAGCACATTGTTAAAGCATTAATATTTTCTCGTGGTTAAAGATTAAATCTTAGCCTGTCGACGAATTGCATACACACACGGATGTTCTAATACATAATTAAATTGTTTAAAATTGATATTACAAATTACAAAAGAATACTTGATAGAAAAAAAACCCAAATCAGGACAACTTACTTTCACAGCTGTGACTAGTTTCGTTCCATGTATAACCGGTGCAGCATTTACCTGGTCTTTAAAAAAATGAATTAAAAATGAATAAAAACCGCAAACAGAGAGAGAGAGAGAGAGAGAGAGAGAGAGAGAGAGAGAGAGAGAGAGAGAGAGAGGATAAGAATATCATACCCATCACAATTTGGTAATTTCTTTTCACAGAGCGCTGTCAGTAAAAAGTAGTAAATCATCAGGAATTGGAAAAACATGTTCTAACATGTATCAACCAAATCCGAGAACTAGGCTGCAGAATTTACTTACTTAAGGATGATAATATATTAATCTAATGTATGTTTTAAAATATATTTCACGCTATCACCAAACACGAATTCTGTACTTTGAAAGTTCAGAATAAAGTCTGTAGCATAGTCAATGTTTCAATATTTCCTTATTTCAATAGTGTAGTCGTATAAATTCTTGACCAAATTTCAAGTAATTTGAACGTTATAACTCGAAACATAGAGGCTAATAAAAAAATCAAGATCTTAAATCTGTCAATATCTCCATCTTGAAATGTCGTTCGCTCAATAATCAATTAATTCTCCGTTTCTCAAATATTGCCTCCCCGTTGAGACAGTGGACATGATTAATTTTAACTATGTGGTTTTGTGTTTTGCCATATACCTATATACACTTATGAAGGCTAAACAGAGAAAAAAAAATATAAATGGTTTGACTCGTATAAGACCTTTTTTCTTGCTTAATTACCAGTGTTAGATTGACTTGTACGGTGTGAGATTTTTCTGTCTCATACTGTGTATTACTACGCCGCAAACGATAACGTAAACATTCCGTCTTAATATAAAAAAATTGTAATAATGTTTAAAAATATCACATATAAATAAAATTTCTCAATTAACTTATAAAAATAAACTTATTTTCATTCAAAATATTGTCGTATTTTCACTTTTTAAATTGACTATATTTAGATCGCGGAAGAATTCTTCTTGTCTAAGAATGAATGTTTACGCTATCGAATAGATAAGTTTTTTTACTTCCAGTTTTAATCTATCTAATGAATTTACATAGACTGAAATTCATTTTATTAGTTTACACGATTACACTACGTGTAGCCCATTTCTAGGTACGCTCTTTCCAATGGTGTATTTAGATTTTTTATAAGATGGAAAACTAAAAAAAAATATTTTTTCAGCCCTAAGGTGACGTCAGTGACAGGCCGTTATTTCTGATAAAATAATGCGAGAAAAATAATAATTCATTATTTACTCGTGTGGGAATAGTGAAATTCCATCTCAGGGCCAAGATTCACGGCAAAGCCTCGTCCTAGACTGAATCTTGTCCCATCGGTGGAATTTCACTATCCCACACTCGTAGTAATGAATGATATTCGTTTAATTTCACCGGGACATTTATCTCCCTATTTGCTATCTGTTATCTATTTCATTTGTAAACATATATATCTATGCAGATCAATATACATACGGTTGCACATGTTCAACAAATATATTTATCTTATTTACTCTGTATTTGGAATATCAATAATGCTGTTATGTGATATTCCTGAGTAGATTCACATTTTGGTCTTTTATATAAACTATAATTATCATTATTTAAATGAAGTGTATGCAAACTCTTTTGATTGCAAAAAATGTGTATTTGTGTGCGATATTTTCCAATCATTATTCACTTTACACTGAGTCACGTTACCGCTGAAAATGTAAGTATATGTGTTTTTGAACAAATAAGAATTTGCTATCTTCTTCTATGGTGTAATCGAAATTGACAAATCTAACTGTTAATGTACTTGCTTATATGTTATGATATATCATCGTTTAAATTCCAGAAAAATGAAATTAAAACAATGTAACTGTATATATTGTTAAGCTTCGTCATGTACTTATACAAATACGTTTTATATGTACTTATTTGAATGGGATTTTGAAAACAAATTAAGCACAAAACGGAAGTATATTCCCTTTTATATATCCTACAAACACATTTTTAAGGAACTCTGGAGGGAAATTGCCTTACTTGTTATGGCTTATTTGTTTAGACTTTTTGTAGCTGGTTATTACCAAAGGTAACGAAGCTTAATGGAGAACTTAAATATACTTTGATTGATAAATTGTAGTACATGTATGATACGGAAGCCTTGGAAGGACATTGACTTACATTTTATGACTTATTTGTTAAAGCTTGTATGTTGTGACTTCATTGTTATGAAGTATTTGTTTTTAGTTAAAACTAAGTGTAACGTTGCCATGTAGAACGTGTAGCCTGGCTTAAAATGATATGTTAAGATCTAATTTAACAGTGGTTTTCAATTGTATGAATGTACACTAGCTTAATATCTAAATACAAATGTGAGTACTAAATTCTTATCTATTGAAATATTTGTGTTAAAACGAAATTGTTACATGTATTTGTAAATGTTATTTCTTTTTAACGTAATAGTTGCTATTTAATTTTCATTTGTTACTTCAAGTTTGCATAACAAAATATAACTTATTTTGAAATAAATTCAAACTCTTAATTTTTTTTTTCCGAAAGTACAGATAGCCTACATCTCTCGCGCCAATTTTATGTTTCATGAATAAACATGTGATACCAAAAAAAAAAAGCTCAAAGCACAAATAACAATAATATCCATCTTTTTATCTAAGGATATACCGGTATGATACAGGCAAGTTTTTTGCTACAATTCATCAAAGAATATTTAGAGAGGCTGGGTGGTGGCAGCCATTTTCAGACTTTTTCGATATCCTTTAAAAGAAGAGGTCCATATAAAGATATACAAATATGACTAAATTTTAAAACTAAAATATATGATTTTTTTCTTTGCCAAATAATAGTTGGCAGCTTAAGATATCGTATCTAAAAAATATGAGCTAAATCTGGTGTTTAATTTGTGATTAATTTGTTAACCTCCCAGCCTCCTTAAATTAGATTATTATATTATAATTAGATTAAATTATCAAACGTAAGCCAAGCTATCACGTTCTCTGTATCTATTTTTTACTCTAAATCATAACTAGTATCAAGAACTTCATAATAAATAAGTCATAACAAATAAGTCATTTTAAGTAAGTCAATGTCCCTCTAGGGATTCCGTAATTACTTAATAAATGAGTTAATATCCATCTAAGACTTCTGTATTTAAAAAGGAATAAGTAGTAAGCTTGTAAATATCAAAAACAAACTGTATTGATAGAATTTGCTATACGTGCATTCAGCAATGTTCAAAATAAAGAAGAATATTAAATATCGAGTTACAGGTATTATATTTATTGTCAAACTACACAGTACAACTAAGAATACATGTATATGTAAGATATAATGATGATTAATTTTACCCTTTTAGAATGGAGCGTGTTTGGCGTCAATTCCTACTATATCTCAGGTTTCTCATTGTCCACTCACCATTGAGAAATGGAATGAGAGAGCGAGTAAAAAACGGTGTCAGGATATTCCACAACACTGTTCAGAGGACTTTTCTTATCACTGTGTTATAAACTCCTTCCGGAATGCAACCATCGAGGTGTGTGCAAAACCAAGACAAATTGCAGGTAAAAGTAATCTTAACGTTTAAGAAATCGTTTTGCTGTATATGTTTAGAAATTAAATCTAAATAATAGAAAACCAGACCAAGCCCACTTTATATTTCACATTCAGAGAAAAAGAAGCATCTGGAAGGGGGTAGTCGAAATAATTAAAGTAATTGTAGTTACATGTAACTGAATGAAATATTTTTTTTCTTCAAAGTAATTGATGTTGTTTTTAATTTACTTTGTTTCTATTACAAGTAATTGAATGTATTTAGATACATTCAAAAATGTCATTCATTTATAAATTACATTGCAAATACTTTTTAAAGTAAAATATATTCAAACTAGAGGTACTGTAAGCAATGAGTTCACTAAATGATACCCCTGCCTCCCATATAAGTATAATGGCAGTATCCACGTTTTGCTGTGGGCAACCCAAAATATGTGTCGGATCAAAAAGTAAAATAGGAGGTTCACAACGTCAATAAGAAATGAATATTCTTTGAAAGTTTCATTAAATTCCATTCGGTGGTATGACAGGAGGTGAGGATAAAAGACGGGTACCCCAAAGCGTAACATACAGACATACGTTCAGACACACGGACGGACATACCGATTACTGTAAACCCTCCCGCTTTTTCAAGCGCGGGGGGGGGGTATAAAAAAGGTGTTTTATAATTATTCTCAGCAATTTCTTTTTTTGGACAATTTCATTTTAGATAGTGAAAATAAATTGACTTATGCATACATGATTACTTGTTTTTTCACATTAAAGTTGTATAATGTATGTTTTTCACTGTCAAACAATACAATTTAATGTTCCATTCAAATTCCTATTCCATACAATTAAGGAAAATTAGATAAGGAATTATTTGAGAATGCACATTTTTTTTCCACATTGCATAATTCTCTTCCAACATAAATGAGCCTCTAGTATTCAATCATTGATTATCAATTTTCCAAGCCAAAGATATGCAGTCGATGCATTGTTGCTTTTGTTATGTCAATATGAAGTAAACATGAAAGGCAAACATTTAGGAAATCAAGACAATTGTTTGCCATATTCCTGTTGATCAAGGAGTATGTTACACCACTAAACGAGAAAAATGAGCAAATCTGTTTTATAATATACTAGTAGTAAACAGAGCTATTAGTATTACCAAATGGGTGATAATGTATTTTGCATCACCATGCAAGAATGGATTTTCTAATGTCTGCATTTATACACACTGATAATCAAAGGAATAAATAAGATTCCTAAAAGCTTTGCTAAAAACACAGTCTGCATTTCATATTACATCTTATAAATATTTACAAATCATGCAAACTTAAAATGAGCAACAATACATTTTAGAAGAGAAAATTAAAAAAAAAAACTAATAACAAAATCAAAATACTATTTTGCTAATTTTCAGGTAAAGAATGTGTTTAGAATATACCTCTAAGTAATTTGTAAACAAGGGTAAATTTTGAATACATTTAAAATGCTTTAATTTCTAGGAAAACGCTCAGTATGGTGGATGTTACATAATCAAACTGAATCCACATCCTGAGAAGAGCAATCAAATGTTTAATATTGAGTATTAATGTATCAGCAATATAATTCTATTAAAGACTTCAACTAAGATTGGATTAATGCGTTCATCCCGATTAAAAAAAACATGAAAATTCATATAAAAAGAGCAAGGTTCACTTTTGCCTTTTTGGCCCTGTGAATTTCTGAAAAACGAAACTACCTCGTTATAATAAACAATGCATTGAATAATACTTAGATCGTTGGTGATTTCGTATTTATCAAAAATAACGTAATTTTCTGGCTAGTGAATGCATTAGGACCTTACGAAATGCGTGAATTTCCTCATATTCTGAAAAAAGTTTACAAAAAAAGTCATTTTTAAAGCTATTTTTCGTTAACACATAGCGCAACCTCTGATCTAAAATATGTAACTCGTAAATGATAGAACTGTTTTTGAGGATTAAAAGACTTTTTATTTTTTTTTAAATCAGAGAGTGTGCTCTTTTTATTTTTCTTCATTGAATTTACTCAAATATATTTGTTTACATTACAATTCAAGAAAATTTCAATTTTAAAAGCCAATTTCTCAAAGATCTGGACTTTCAGTAGAAAATTTTTATAGGGAATAAATGCACAAAATGGAACATCAAGTGTTTATCAATCAATTTATATATCTGCAGGGCCATTTCATTCATAAAGTGAACCGAGTTCTTTAATTTTTAAAAGTTTGGACGAAATATGGAAATAACGAACAATATTCAAGATCAAAAGTACATAAAACAATACAAAATAGAATCTCAATTATGGGATCAGGTGTCATGGAGTGAAGATCCCCTGCAGACCGGTCACACCCACAGTGTGCTCCTTGTCATGATCGGGGAATAAGGGAAATATCCATTGTCAATTCAGTGTATAGATAAATGACTAAGAATTAGTATGAAAAACATCAGTTAATATTTGACTCAATGATAAGATGAAAAAGTAATCCGATTTAAATATAAAAAGTGACTGCAAATAAGAATGCTCTCTGTGATATAAAATCCATGGCAACCATTACATATAGTAACCAAAGAGAAATATCAAACTTATTTGTGGTACATGTTTCAAGGCTCTTCTCTGCATTATATGGTCATGTTGCATCCTTTTTTATCCATACGTGCATGACTATAAACAGTTTATTGAATATTTTATTTTTTATTTTAGAATTTTTTTTATACCTGTAGTAAGGTATGTAATAGTCGATTTACCAAACATATTTATCATGCATTAAAGACATCAGGAATTCAACTATTGGGAACAGTCAATGCAATTGTATGATTCGCCGCAAATGTTAACTATCGGACGCTAAACATGTTAAAATTGCTATTGTTCAATTTTTTTAGAAATATTTCAATGGTTACAGTAACACATATCGAAGAACATTTCCCTGAGTTTTATTAAAAGTGTCAAATACTTTTCTAATAGAGATTTTGGGGGAAAACTACGAGACTATGTATGCCAAAGCTCCTAAATAAAATTTCAAGCTTTTGCGGAGAATTGGTCTTAAATATGTAATTATGTTTGTACAGTATAAACATACTGACCAGCCCCGATAAAAAGATAAGTTTGTTTTCCAAATTTTATTGTAAATGAAACTTAAGTAATTGATATGTACTGTATAGGGGGTTAATTTCACGGGTTGTAATTTTCACGTTTTTTCCTCATTTAACACGATCGCGGTTTATTGAATTCGCGGAATGGGTACATGTATATAATAAAGGTAACCTTCCTTGTCTTTATTTAACGAACAACAGAGTCTAGGTTGATATAAAATAACTATATTTAATAAATAATTGACAAGTGTAGTTATCAAAAGTCTTGATTATAAACGTCGAATGACTTTATTTATATGCTAGCTATTACGATGAGTGAACACATGCACAACCCCAAGATTTTCAGAATGCGGCGAAAAACCACTGGACGGTAATGAGTTAATGAAGGTCGACAAAATAGTATCCTTCCACATCTTCAGTAAGTTCGATAGTTATTTGAATGAATTTTTAAAACCAAAATATCGATAAAAACTAATATGCATGATAAAGCAGGTAACAAATACACGTGTTTACATTAGTTACGCACGGTAGACAAAACCCATGGACCACGTGTTTAACTGATGAAACATCTCGCGCTGGCTATCAATACAGCGTTTTAACAAATACAGGTTATTATCTGCCTGTTTGATTTAAAGTATAGCTTGATTATTAAAATAATTGAATGACAAGTACTACTCGTAATTACTGAAATGATTATGTACTGCACGAACATGTATAAAAACCTATGAAACATCAATTAAATTCCTTAGAATTATTTAAATTAATTTATTATATTAGTTGAAATAAATCTTATTGTTGATTTTACATGTACAAGTAATCAATAGGATTTACAATGTATATGAAAATTTTAAGTTACATTTTCAAGTACACTGGAAAACATTTTCGTTTCAATCTCATCCCTACATGCACACCGTAAAGTCTTAAAGATGAACTTACGGGCGAATATTTTAATTAATATCATAAATGATTAAATTCATGTTGTAACTTAAATTTCTAAAATATCAACGATATTTGAAATCTTTGAACTTTTCAGGCGGATGTGCAGAGTTTAACTATGGACGGGGAAGTATTCAAATACATCAAGCTTATCAGTGTAGAATATGTCTCGGGAAAGTCTACAATTCGACAAATGCCTACAAATGTAAGAATGATATTTTTTGTCAATTGTGTCACTCTGCAGCAAATTAATTGCCCACAAAGACATTCTGTTATACCACCTTAGAGAAAAAAAATCAAATTAATAGATGACTCATGAATTTCAGACAAAGAATGCTATGAGTTTCAAAATCAGGAGGCTAATATCATCACCGAAAACAGTCAGCAAGGCATTCGACCATATCTGTGAGATTACTTTTTGAACAAAGTACTTTTTATGATATATGTAATATAAGAATTCCCTGACTAAATGTACTTGCGCTGTTTTGTTCTATAAAATTATTCTAAACATATCGATAGACATCAATCACATATAATTACAATTCGTGCAGACAGTTGTATTAAACCAATATAATGATCTTTACTAGATAACAATTTTGACCCCAAATCAATATTGGTCTTGATACATGTACCAAATGATATGCAATGCCAATGTTAAACTGTTATAATTTTGCTTTTTTTCAAGTGCAAGTAAATAGTTAATATTAAAATTGAAAAAAAAAAAATAAAAACAACTTAACTTTCTCGATCTGGAATGTACAAATTGAGAGTGAATATAAACTTGAAGAAAAAAACGTATTTATCCGTTCAGTCAAAAAATAAAATCATGTTTTTACCAAGATATGTCTCGAGGTTAAGCCATTAAAATATCAAAAGAGCATTTATTTTTTTTTCAAATACTTTGTGTTCGATCCACTTTTAATATTTTTGTAAAACTCAATTAGATTCTAATAAGTTATGATATTTTATATAGATATGGGTACAATTTTAAAAAAAAAGACTTTTACGGTAAAGGATGCATATCAAAAACTGAAAAGATTTTGAAATAATTCAAAATATGCATTTTGTCTAGTGTAAAAGTTGACAACCTTGCCAATTCGGACGATCGTTCAGCCCATTCAGACCATAAGATGCAGACCATACTGCTGACGGTTATGTGCGTAGTAATTAGTTTAATACTTTTAATACTCATCATGGGTGTGATTTTTGTGTCTCCGAGAAATTGTTCATGTCAACGCATCGAAGGTAAATCTCTGTTAATTAAAGTATATGTCATGTTCTTTGGAATTTTGTGCATCCTCCAAGATTTTAAGCAATCTGGCCCTTCAATATACTGATATGCAAAAGAGTCAAGCAATTAATTATACCTGAATATCACTTTCTAATCAGACCCAGATTATGAAAATGATAAATAGTATGTAATTACAAATGTATATGATGATATTCACCAAAAATAAGATTTAAAGGCTAACGGGTACATGTAGTTCTAGGAATGAAATTTACAATAACTCCCCTCCAACAAACCAATATATGTTTTTAAAAAAGCATAAGGGCATAGCTGCCACTGCATAGTTGAGACTCGGATTCTTCAAAATATTATCAGGATCAAAGTCTCCTGATCTTGATGAAAGATGTATCTTTCAAGACTTCTTTAAGTGACTATTTCTCTTATCCTGAAGCCAATTTATTTGGTCCTATCATAGTCCTTCCGTAACATCTTGGTCTTTCAGTTCTTGGACTATACTGTATAATCAGTTTAAAACCACCTGGTAACCGATCGATAACAATAAATTGAAGGTCAGAATATTTTGAAAGGGTTAATATACTTTTCTTTTTAATTTTGACATAGATTTTGTGTTGTGAGATACAGTGTATTGCAATAGTTTAAAACATTATTAAAATTGCATTTACATGCAGAATGTATATAACTATGATATAAGTAAGCAAAAAGAAAAAAAAAGTTAGTTTTAGTAATTGCTCTGAAATACAACCACAAAACAGTTTTTGTCTTACAGTTTGGCTTAATAACAACCTTTCTTATATTTGTATATATATTCAATGATAAAATTCCTTACTTTAAGCATTTTGCTGGTTTATCGATATTAATTACAAAAAGGTATTCCATACGATATTTCTTTTCATTGTATTGCAATATACCGAAATATCGATATTTTTGCCCAGTCTAAGGTGTTAAACTATACTCGATTTTATCTTTTTTTAAATAGTGGAAATAAGATGTCGTGCTTGTGCATGTCAGTTTAATCTTACAGATACATACATGTAGTCACATATCTCCTCCCCACAATCACACACCCGCCCAGCCTCATAACACATTCATTAATTTTATAATGAAACGGTTCTGGAGCCATAGAAGGCAGAAAGCGCTTACACTTTAAAAAGTTGTGAGCCCTGAATCCGGAATTCTTTTTCATTAAAAATACCATTATCTTACTGACCTAAAAAACTAGAGTTTTCTCCAACTCTCTATTTCTATCATGTAATGTTTTAAATGAAACGAAATGATTGATTTTAAGGAAAAAAAAATGATCATTAATAATCAGTTGCAAAGTCAAATATCATCTTGCGCATTTCCTTGTAGGATCCCCAGAAACAGGAGGAAATTTAAACAGAGGACAAAATGGTATACGAAATTTTTGATATTCTGTATCATAATGTGTTTTTCATAATAGTTCAATAACTAAAAACATGGTTTTTTTATAAATCAGCTGAAACTTTAGGGAATACAGAACATCTACTTTCATCTTCAACGGACGAGCAGATAAATGAGAAACCGTCGGAGAAAAGTAAAGGACCTTGAAACCCTCTGATGAAAGTTGGAAGACACAACAAAGAATTATGCCTATTCACTAAATCGACTTTACAGCGATAGTTCAAATGAAATGTTACCTAAGAGTGTCATTCTAAATATATTTAAAAACTTTCTTTTTAAGTATTTTTTTAGACTTTAAAATGTTTACTGAGTATTCTTTCCTGACAACGAATATAAAAAGGTAATTTTACAGTTTTTTTAATATATATTTTTTTGCATTTCGACTTTCGAGTAAAATATTGCATTACCTTTACCAGCAATGAAATATTTAGAAGAAATTTCATAATAACAATACAGATAAGTAGTTAAAGAATTGTAGGTCTGCGAAAAGAAATAATTTGACAGACCACTTGAGATCTTAAGTGCCATTTATTTATTGCAAACAAATCAAAAAATTCTCTGTTTTTATATTCAATTTTTCAAGTGTATAAAACTATCATCTCAATATTTTACCAATTGTTTATATTATATTATATTTTTTTACTGTTTTCACCCCACCCCCGAAAATATTCTTTATAACTGTTGCCTATAGAACTCTTGGCTCTAAAATTGAAACTATTGATAATTTCTCTTTATTAACTGCAATTTTGGTTTGCAAGATAAATCTGTCCAAAGTGCTTCATGCAGATGTCATCTACGATGAGTAAGGAATTTTTCGAAGTATAGCTTCTTTTCAAATGGCGTGTAATACTTTGAATAAATTAATCCAGAAACTAGCACAGCTTTTGTGCACAGTAAATATATTTTTAATGGATGTCAATGAAACTGCCTGAACCTCCATCCTATTTTTTTCTGACGAACGAAATGCAGTTCTGCAGCTAACAAATAGGTTCAAGGATATATTTTCGGAATGTGCATTGTCCACATACATATATATTTAGGTACTTTGTGTAACAGTTATATATGCATTAATAAACAATTAAAAACAATGGACTAGTATTTTGGTTATTTTTTCTCAAAGCCTTTTCAATCATGTCTTAAATTACATTTATTGTGAGATTTGAACACATTTTATTGTTCTAAATATATACAATGGGATTGGGCACAAGTTCTAAAAAATTAAATGGCCCTCTCCCTACATGAGATATTATAATAGGATGAATTAGAAGTGTTCAACAATTTGAACAAAATAGATTACAAGTAAATTAAAAATTTTTAAAGTGAGTACAATCAGTTAAATCTATCAGAATGCTGAATATAAGAATGTACAATAGAAAATAGATATTCATTTTCAGCAATACTAAGTGATGTATCCCCCCAGAGTAAAGTCTGAATGTCAACAACATGGATTTTATTGTCCCCCGCTTTCACGAAAGCGAGGGGACATTAAATCTCATTTGTCTGTCCGTCCGTCCGTCTGTCTAGCTGTCCGTCAGTCTGTCCGTCTGTCACAAAAACTTTAACCTTGCCCATAACTTTTGATTTAGTGAAGATACGATTTTCCTATTTCATATGTGTATTCCTTGTGATAAGACCTTTCTTTGGGTACCACCAAATTTGACCTTTTGACCTTGACCTTGGAGTTTGACCAACTTTTACTAAAAAATTCCAAACTTTTACTTTGGCCATAACTTTTGAATGGTAGGTACTAGGACTTTTATATTTCATATATTTATTTTTTGTAACAAGACCTTTCATTTGATACCAACAACTTTGAACTTTTTACCTTGACCTTGGAAATTTACGTTCTTATGAAAAAACAATAACCTTGACCATAATTTTGGAACGGTAAGGGCTATGGCTTTTATAATTCACATATGTAATTCTTGTAAGAAGACCTTTCATTGGATACCAAGAACTTTGACCTTTTGACCTTGACCTAGGAAGTTATAACTACTTTTTAAAAATTATGACCTTGGTCACAACTTTTGAACGGTAGATACAATGACTTTTATATTTCACGAACGTATTCTTCGTGGCAAGACCTTTCAATGGATACCGACAACTTTGACCTTTTGACCTTGACGATTTACGTACTTCTGAAAAAACTTTAACCTTGACCATAACTTTTAAACGGTAAGGACTAGGGCTTTCGTACTTCACTTATGTAATTATTTTGAGAAGACATATCATTGCATACCAAGAACTTTGATCCTTTGACCTTGACATTGGAGTTTTACCTACTTTTTAAAAACTTTAACCTTGGTCACAACTTTTGAACGATAGATACTAAGACTTTCATATTTTAAATATATGTATTCTTTGTGGCAATACCTTTCATAGGATACCGATAACTTTGACCTCTTGACATTGACCCTAAAATATTATATCTCGCCCTCAAAGACAAGGAAAGCGGGGGACCACAATTCTTTGAATTTGCTTGTTAATCTCAAGAACTTATCGAAAAACTCTTTCCTGGCCTCGTTGCAGTTAGGGCACGAGAAAAAATAATGATATGTATCTTCTACCATACCGCAGGAGCATATTGGACTAGATATTATATTACATCTATAAAAATCCATGGATAAGTCATTGTTTATAATACTTCTACCTGCTTCATTAATTGATGTGGAATTTCTTTCTTAATTTGTAAAATCATATTGTCTTTTTGCAAAACTACGTATTTTTTACAAAACAGGATTACATTTTTTTCTTAATTAATTTGACGCAAAATTAATAAATTCTCAATTTCATTGTCACAGGTACCCTTACAAAAAGTACTATAGTTATCTTAAGTTTACAGTAGTTGAATATTATACTAGAAAATCAAACTTCCCCTTTAAAATATAAATTTAAAGTTTTTTAACTTTGAATTTCAGATTGTCATATTTTATTTTTTTTGAAATACCCACACACATCTTTCTTGTGATTCACTTTTTAAAATACAAAAAACAGGCCTGTATGAAGGAAGTTCAGTCGGGGTTGGTACGGTCAAATATCATATTAAGTTTAAATTAGCTCATAGTGACTGCAGTTGTTCTGAGCAAAATTCCTTGACGAGTTACATGTAAAGGTCTTGAGATTACCTCTTTGAAAAAAAAATATTCATAACGAAGATAACAACTGTTTAAAGAAAAGTACTCAGTGTTTCTTAATCAGCTACACATATGTATAATAATTATGTAGAAAAAACCCCATTTTTTTAGGTCGGAGAATTACCTATTAAATGGGGATGTCAAATCGGTCAATTATTAATACTCGGTTACTCGGACGTTTTTGCGATCGAGTACACTGGTACTCGGTAAAAGTGTAATTAAATATGAACAAGTAAATTGATGACTGTAAAACATTGTAAACTCATGTAAGAATTAAAACCACATGCTCTGAGGGGAGTTTTACCCTTACATGTATATCTGTTATAACAATGATGAGCACTTCGTGTCCGACGAAAATTTATATAATATTTTTAAAAGGTCAATTTATTTATCGGATAAACACAAGACATAAAATCATATTAAGTAGTTCAGAGTGTTTTTTTATTTTAAAAAAATCTGCTCCGTAGTTGTAATGTAACTCTTTGTTGCGTTTTACGTCCAGTCGTCAGAGCTACCTACAGTATCAACTTGAACTTGATCAAGTTCTCGTAACATAGCAGATTTACGATTTTTGAACATTATTTCGCTCCTAGATTTTACAATATAACGGGACAGTATTTTGTAGTTTGGTGCAACGATGGACTATAGTTTTTTTTTTTTCAAAACCTTTGCCTTCAACCATTTGTATTGGCATGTGATCAAACAACCATATCAACAATCGCACATGTAATATCATCTGCCTCTTTTCCCGAAAATTTACGACTTTTAGGAGAACTGACAAAATTATCTAATTTAATTATTTAAAGATAATTAACCTTAAACGATGTTCAGTGAAAACAAATAATTAAGCAAACGAAAAATAAGGGTAGAAGACAGCCGAAGGTGAGGAAAGCCATGTAGAAGGTGCTCCGTCACGATAAATACTGTATAAACGTTGTCACGGGCGATAACGGTCATTTAGAGGCGTAGGAAACCCTAATTACTGTATGTACAAGAGCAATGAGCATTTCAAATTTTAAAACAGATTGTTTAATGCATTAATAAATAAGCTTAGAAATATTCAAAAATTTACATCCGAGTAACCGAGTACAGTAAAACTCGTTTAGCACAAACACGGATATTGCGAATACACGGATATAGCGAAGTCATTTTGGATCCCAAGCTATATGAATTAAATGAATTTCTTATGCGGTTATAACGAATTACGGATATAGCGAAGTAATTTCATAGGTCCCAGCGACTTCGTTATAACCGAGTTCTGCTGTAACGATTTTAGTATTCGATACTCGGACGTTCGATCGAGTACCCGGTTGACCGGGAGTACCCGGTTGACCGGGTACTCGTTGACATTCCTACAAGTGAGTATAAAATAATTATTTATAATAATCGAAAATATTAAGTCTCACATGTATTCAGTTACAGAAATATCCATTTCCGTTTTTTTTTCTCCAGTCTATGAAGTAATATTAAAAATTCTTTGAAATCTTAGATTAGTATTAAGCTGTACTTCGTTTTGATATAGAGTGAATTCACCATGCATCGGACACCCTTGTACTTCAACAAGTTCTAGCGATATCGCCACCGACGGGAAATTATCAAAAAGGAACTTAATATTTAGTTTGTGATTAAAATATCAATTTATCAATTATATCAATTATATGCCCTTTATTGAGAAAATATCCCTAGAAATCGATTTTTTAGGAGTAATTGAGAATTCACCATGGATCGGACATTGTTCATTTTGCATCGAACAGACGGTATTTAGACCTGAAAAGTATCATACCTTCATCACAGCGTTTAAAATCCTTGATATTGATATATTTTCATCTTTTATCAAAGAAATATTTACATTTCCAATGTCTTTGTCCGAGATAAAATTACCAACTGTAAATGTAATTTATTTCCTCATGAATGTTTTGGCGCGGTTCCAAAAAAAAAAAACCACGTGTAGGGCGGGACAACACCTAGGGAGAAGCAGGCTTGGAACCCGTGGATTGGCGGAATCAAAGCATGTAAATATAAGGAATAACTGTCAGATTTTTCGAATTCATGAAGATTTTATTTTCGTTTCCCGCAAAAAACAGCTGTCAGCTGGGTTCTGCATGAAAATGGTAGCGCTTACCTTTGCATCGAAAAGTGTCCGATGCATGGTTCATTTGTGTTCGATGTACGGTCAAAATAGCATACAAGTAAAAACAGCTCTAATAAGAATCAAACAAACGTTGAAGTGAACTTTTTTTTAATAATTTATGAAAAATTACCAATCCCTGACAAAATCCACCAAAATTCGACTCGTTCCGTGTAAGTCTAATTTAAACGAACGATAACTCTAAAACTTGCAAAATCATAATTTTCGGGTTATTCCCCTTTGATGATGTAAAATATGACGTAATTTCAAGACCATTCTCGGGGTATTGACATGATAAAAACAATCGGTATCATTAAAAAAAAAATTAAATCTTCATCTTTAAGACAATAACAGATAAATACACAGAACTCATAAGTTGAAAGAAAGTTTTTTGCCTAAAGTTTTCCGAAGAAAGGTATGTATCCGATGCATGGTAAACTCATTCTTCCAATTTCTAAATATTTTGAACTATTTTGAGTGAAGAATCCTGCGTTTGCGTTATCAATTGTGTAAAATCGTGTAACGTGTAGAATCATATACGTGAAGGATCGTTCGTGTAACAGGTTTGATCGTGCGTTAATCGTGCGGAATCGTTCGTGTGACGTGATCGTTCGTGTAAGTTGTCAACAATAACGTTGCAGCCACTGTATATGGCTTTACAATGTCATGTACAGCGGCTTCGTATGCATATATCATTGCATATGAATTTATACATTGGGAGATGTTTTCACTTGATTGTGCCAGCATATTTTTTATAGTTCAATGTAGCTAAACTTATCTAAATGTAACTAAACATGATCATCGTCATTGTTTGACGTGATTGATTTTTCAAACCTGGACTAGAAATCGAAATTAACTGTGTATCACTTTTCTATCGTTATCTATTCTGACATTAAAAAACAAGAAATTGGGATGCATATTATTTCTCTATAAACAGTTAAGACATTTCCTAGGTGTATACCATTTTTTTCAGGGGCAAAACTTTATAGAATGTTGAAAAAAAAACCCTCCCCCTTATGGCGTCATTTTTAAGGCAACATTTCTTTGGAAATTTACCATAAAATTTTAGCCAATCAGAGCGAAGCACACGTGCACGGGCGTGAGATCTTGCTATTTTGACCATGTCATCATGTCTATACTAGTAATGTGTCCTCACATTATGAGATAAGCATTTCATTAAAAAATAGAAAAGTTGCAGCTATATCTATTATAAAGGGTCATTTCACGTGTTACACGTGCGCGCAAAATGACCTTGATTCCGCAAATCTACATAACATGTCTACTGACCCTAAACATGTTTTGCCTACATCGGACGAACAGTTTACAAGATCAATACCGGACAAAAAAGTACCAAGGAAGAAGAAGAAGAAGAAGAAGAAAATAAGAAACAGAGTAAAAACAATATGTTCCCCAATTTCGTTTGGGGAACATAATTACATGTGTATCTTTTAGATCTCGCTAGACACGTGAAGCCGTTTTTTTCACACTTCACTATAATTATAAAAGAAATTTTAAGGTAGGACCAAATAGATAGGTGAAAGGACAAGATAGGGTAAGACCAGTATTTGGCCCCCGATTTTGGGTGTCTTTCAGAATGATCCAACAGTTTATCCATGAAAACCTGTTGTCACCCCTGCCACAAAATGAGTACTGGTTTTAAGATTAAGAATATACAGAGGTCACAGTGAGGTCAGGAAATAGGTCAATTTTCGAAATTCCTCATTTTTATGCAAATTTTCACTAATTTTACAGCACATTTTCTTTCGGAAAACATAGAGCACACGCTTGCCTATCTACCAAATTTATATATTTTATACACTGATATCATATGCAGTATATGTGTAAATATCGCAGATAGGCAAGCGTGTGCCCTATGTTTTCCGAAGAGAAATGTACCCAAAATATGATGAAAATCAACCAGATTTGAGGAAATTCGGAAAAATGTCCTATTTCTGAACCCTCTAGTGGCTTCCATGTAGCCTTTGAATCAAAATTAGTGCTTGTCTTAAAGTAAGCATCATTTTAACTTCTTAACTACAAACTATCACAGTTTTATCAGTGTTCTGATTTTTATATCAAAAATTCGGCTGTTACCCTATCTTGTCCTTTTTCCTCAAGTTCATTTTTTTTTGAAACTTTGATATTTTGTTCTTGGATACAAAATCTCTCTATATACATGATATGAAAGGAATTTAACCGCACATTTTTCCCCACATAGTCTAAAATATGGCCTATCAGACCCCTATAAGAAGATTGCAATATCAGAAATTCGACTTGAGAATGAGCCTTATTTCAGAATTTTCAATTGATGTATTGCAAATGTGTGTAATATTTTCAATAAAGATAACCTTTTTGCTACTTTAATTCAGTAAGTAACATTGATACTGGAAAATTCGGGTAAAATATTAAATGAAATAGAACATGCATTGTGTCAGAAACTGTAAATATCCGACAGTTTAAGTTTTCTAAAGAGAATATGTATAATTTAATTTTTACAAAAAAATCAACAGAATGATTTAAATGGGTCATAGAATAAAATGTGTAAAAATAAAGAAAATTGAACCGGTGGTTTAAGATATTTTGGCGATTAAAAAAAATTCAATGGCAAAATACTAAAAGATTCAGTAGATGACGTAACAATATTTGACCTTTTACCTCGTGATATGACCTTGACCTTTGTAGTACATGAATAATAGAAAATCCTTATTTATGTCACCAAATATCACCCCTCTACTATTTATGGAACAAAAGTTGCACAATGCTCACAATGCTCTATTATTAACTGTTTCGTCTTTTCACACCCCGGTGTTTTTGTGGAAGATATCATACATGCTCATTTTCATATGGTATATTAATTATTTATAGTAGGTACGTGTAATAACAATAAAAAAGAAATACAAACATAAAATGAATAAATTATGTTACATTTTTTTGTCTCCACCTATCAAAGGCTTTATCATACATGCATATTTGTATGGAGGTGCCCATCTGGCTTTCACGGCCGATATGACTCATGTTAACTTTTAATGTCACAAAAAATTGTAATACCATCTTATAAAATCTTTGCATAATTTAAGTACCCATTGAAAAAAAAGTGTTTTATTCTCTTTAGCGTTGATGAAAGAGGGAGGGGCGCAAATTCTATAAAATAGTTTGTTTGATATTTATATATTTTTTAAAAATGCACAGTTTGTATATTCAGTCATAATCTATCTATAATTTATTTACATTTAAAGATAAATTTTTAAAAATACTTTGATAAAGTGTCAATACTGATTATATCTATTTCAGCTATCTAAATGTCCATATTACTTGGTAATCAGCATTAATAGCAGAGCAAAGACCGAGATGTAAGCTATCTATATACAGATTACTTGGAATCAACATTTATGGCAAAATTAATACTGAGAATTTCTCGATATTTACTTTTTATCTCTATATAAAAGCAGTATTTTTCATTCTGATTCTAAAATAATGTGCAATTCAATGGGGGAAACATTAATGAATTTTTATTCATTAGGGACTTTTTCTTCAAATCCATGGAATGACTTTATGCAACCACAAGGGGATAATGATTGTTATTTTCATTACATTTTTGTGCAATATGTTGCAATCCGTTAACCTTAATTCAGTAAGTATGCGTAAATACTAAAATTGAATAATGCCTTTCTTAAAACATTATTCAAATGTTATTCACAAGAAAAATATACTAGATTTAATTATTTTGATTTCATAAATTCTTTTATCTTCCCTAACAAAAAAATTAAAGGTAACTATAGTTTACTATAATAAATTATAATAAATGAAAGCGTCAAAGTTTTCAATATTTTTTTCAAAGTGTTAAAGATTTTAATAATTTTTTCAAAGTGTCAAAGTTTTCGATAAAGTTATTCAAAATGTCAGTTTTCGATAGCTTTTTAAAAGTGTCAAACGTTTTCGATCAGGTTTTTCAAAGCGTCAAAGTTTTCGAAAAAAAAAATCATAGTGTAAAAGTTTTCGATCAGATTTTTCAAAGTGTCAATTTTTTCGATAAAGTCTTTCAAAGTGTCAAAGTTTATGCCAGAGAAAATCAAAGTGTCAAAGTTTTCACCAAAGTTTTTCAAAGTGTCAAAGCTTTCGTCAAAGTTTTCAAAGTGTCAAAGTGATCACTATAGTAAACCAAGGTTTTCAAAGTGTTAAAGTTATAACTATAGTAAATTATTGTAAACAATTTTTTAACTATAGTTTTTTGTTCGGGTTATAAATAAACGAAAACGAAAACGAAACTATACATCATGCACACAAAAGCAACTGCATTTACAATTAATCACTTGGAATTAACAGATTCTTCAAAATAACAGATATTCTTAATGCAAAACATTAATCAAAATCAACGATATTGTGTTTTTCTTGACACTTACTGGCATGTTAATAAAAAGTTCACTAAAAACATCATTTATTATGAACATTCCACCAACTCGGTTTTTCAAAACAGCTCAGTTTTTTTTTCGGAAACAGCCCACAGCATGCATATTGCATGCAGACAAACATTTATGTACAGGTGTTTCGCAAATTAATGTATTGATTTTGTCACATAGATTAACAAGTGCGATGTTTCTTTTCCAACTATATCTGTTGTTTCCTATTGTCCTGTTACCGAAGAAGAATGGAATGAAAGAGCTGTGAAGAAGCAATGCCATAATATTCCTCAAAACTGCTCAGAAAACTTATTATTCCATTGTTTGGTTAATGTCTTCAGAAATGCAACAGTTGAAGTGTGCGCAAAGGCAATAGAAATTGTTGGTATGTATTAGATGTTTTTTCAAAAAAATTTCCACTGCATTCAATATCAATATCTTTTAATTTTTATTAGAGATAAGTTATCAAATGCTTTTACATGTGCCTAAGTTGACCAGATTAAACTTTGTAAACCACCCACACATATACATGTATTTATAGTGCTTTGAGTCAAAACTTCTTCAGGTGGCTGTGCGGAGTTTAATCAAGAAATAGGGAGTATACAGACTAATAGCGTATTTAACTGTATCTCTTGTGATGGAAGGATTTACAACTCCACAGATGCCTACAAATGTAACTACATGCATATATTAGTTATTTTCTTGTTCAAGTACGTATTATTTTTTTTAAATAATCTTCTAAATATGTAGTATTATAAAAGAAAATCAATACTGTTTTAAAAACAGCTTATTTTCAATATCTTGTGAGATATATACTGTTTATCATATATTTTGTTTCAATGCTAGTTTTACATATAAAACCTTTTTCATAAATCCTGATGTAAAATCCAATGAAGATGAGGAATGCTATCAAGTTGTAAAGCAACCAAATCATGAAGACCAGCCTTTATTATTCTGGGGG
>PRKT01001393.1:60968-90184 GCA_003671525.1 Saccostrea glomerata | reverse complement strand
GGTTTTCCCATATGCTACCTTGTTCACATTTCGACAATCTACATTGGAACACAACACATACAGATATCCGCCAAGACCTTTCTTCAGTTCTCCAACAATAGTGTCATACGTTAACGGAACAGGGCCTAGGAAACAGCTTTTACAATATAACAGTCCAGACAATAGACAGTCTAATTCGACGATCCGCCGCCCTTTCTTCCAGCTGTCCTTACTCGCGTTTTCAGGGATCTTTGGTAGAGATTCACCTCCCGTATTGTTATATACGTGTCCAATTGAATAGTTATGATCAATTATTACTCTCGACTTTTTCTTTTTCCTTGAGTGACACTGTGATTTTATAAATCTACCTCTACCATCACGGTCTTGCAAGGAGGCCGCCATTTTTTTCTTAACATTATCATACGGGCATTAAACGGGGGTTTCCCAAAAAAGAAGTAACACGAAGTTATACGAAAATTGCCGATGTCATTACGGGTGCAAGACCTTAAGATAAAGCTTCGTGTCGACCATTGCAAACTATTTGTAGCTTTTGAAAAAAATCAAAAAAATCAACGATAACTAGAAGCTTAGAGAAAGTTTCTGTACTTGATCGTTTTATACCTGAAGGAGTTTTCGTTCTACAAATGTTTAAGTAGCGTCAGTGTTGTAGTGCATTTAACTGTAATAGCCAATTCCAGATAAAGCAGTAGTATATTTTTAACATTTCAGTGAAAATATGCAATGAACAAGCTTAAGTGTACATCATTCTATGGGTAATCATGGCAAGATAAAAAATTCCAAACCAATCGATGTTTTTGATACATGCCCCATATATATAATGCGTGTTTGCTGCTATAGATCCGTTATAAAGTCCTTCTATGCGTCTTTAGTTGCAATATCTGTAATTAGTTTAGGATCCTTGTTGTCATTTAGCGCTATTTTCCTGACAAATCCCCATTGATTGATGATTACATCAGTAGTGTATTATTGATACCTGGTTTCTGCTGCTCTTTAATTTATTTTGGGTATTGTTATGCCTACTTAAATAGAACAAAAAGTATGATTCTTTTCCTCATGGGATATAAGTAAACTATCAGGTGTAGATACCATTGGAAACATTTAAAAAAGTGATAAGATTTAAATAATTATAGATAACTTTCTACCAACCACGTCACATAGAGAAAAATCGTCTATAAGTCAGTTGTATTTTTTAAAGTTATTTTTCAGGGATCTGCCATTGACCCAGCCGCTTAGAACTCGGTACAACTTTTTTTGCAATTTTTGCAATCAGAAGACACATTTAAAACAATGTTCTGACGTTTTAATCTGATTTCAGCTAATATTCTTTTTCAGAAATGTAGTTTTCATATTTAATTTCAAATCATAAAAAAATATTATAAGTGATGCCCTCGTAAGTAAAAAAAAAATATTTTTTTAAATGCATGATTATATATGCTTCTACGTTATGTGTAATCTAAACAGCGTTTTTAGAGACTATGTGTTGTATATAATTCAACAGGTACATACATGTATAAAATCAAGGTGGTGTCATATATATTAATGAATTCACAAATTGTAGATATGGATATCTTTTATAAAGAATGAGAAACAACAAACGATGCAATAAGAGAAAAAGAAAAGATGATTTATTTTTCATTCATTTTTCACAATTATAGTATGACATTGCATGGGGTAGATTGTATGTAAAAGTATTAGACATAGCTCAGCTCCATTTCATACTAGTTAACATTTAATCCCCTAAAGAGGGATAACTTAAATAACCGGATGTTACGCCGTGCAAACTGAATAGAAATACAGCTGCCATATATGTTTCTAAGGTATGATTGATTTTAAGTGTAACGTATTAATATTAATTCATATATATCTATATGGCAATGTCTTAGACGTACATGAAAATGGCTATAAAACTTTACATTGAATCATAATTTCCATTTGATAATAGAAAGATCGTATAATTATTACAACCTACTTTCGTTTTAGCACTGTTTGTTGAAAACGTTAAAAAGCGCATAATGAGCAGTCTACTCATAAAGAAAATATTTTGATACAATGTACCATACCTATCTGATTTAGATTGTGATATATGTGTCAGTGGTTTAAATGTGTAAGTATTGATCACGCATATGTATGCAATACGATAAATAGATCTAGAAATCTTGCATGGCGATTAAAGACAAAATATATTTAAATGAAAAGCAATTCTAAAGTTTTTTTTTTCTTTATCTTACGATTAATATTCATCCTTTTTTACATTTTACTTTCAAGGTATATTGTCATAAAGAAAGGGTAATTGTAAAGCTTTTTTTCATTTTCAAAAATTTCAATGTTTAGGAAAAAATAAAAAAAACAAGAATGCCAATTATGATAATAATAGCAAAAACTAGATGAAACTTCCTCGCAAACAACGGATTTTTGTCAAATCTTACATTAATATAAGATTTTGAATGAGAAATCGATGAATTATTATTATGCATTAATAAAGATTTTCTTCATTAAACTTCCTTTCTTGACAATGACCTTGTCAAAAATTACAATTTATCATTGAGTCAAATTCAATTTCTCCATATACATGTATTACATACTACGATATATTTAACATCTTTATTTACGTTATTAATAAACTTCAGGCACATTTTCAGGTCTTTTAAAAACTGGTAAAACCAATGAAATTTTTCCTGTATATAATTATATCATAATTATTACTTCTTTCCAACGGTACAAGAATTATTCTAATATTTGCAGAATTAAAGAAGTTACGAATGTTTTTCATACTAAACTCGTTTTTCAAGATAGAAATGCGTATATGCCATGAAAGGGGGTTAAAGGAATATGGGAATCGATTTAAAGTTAAAATTTTCTGTATAATATTACGACTTATATATTTTAATAGCGTTTTACACAGAAATAAATTAAAAGTCTAAAAGTAATTGAAACTTAACATTTTTGCACTGGTTTGATTGACTTGCACTTTAACAAAATTTAGTTTCATTCTATTTTAATACTTAGGAAAAGTGGCAATTTTGTTGTGTATAAATAAAAAGTATCAAAACTACCCGGTATAATCCAGAAAATTCAGAGTATAAATATCGAAAGTAAAACATTCACACAATATATTGTCAGTCCGTTCATTTGTAATGATCAGACTTTAACGATTGATCGCACCCGGTGAATTGTACACATGAATAAATACAGAGCTCGTTCCCTGTGTACGTTTCTCGGATCTTATCAATTTTGATTAACTTTGTACACAACATTTAGCTCGGAATGACGATACTTATGAAGGAGTTTTGCTTTCTAACATTTCTACTCTGAATATAATTATTTTTCTTGATTAAATTTTTAATAATTTTCATTAAACGACATGCACATCGCCACTTTTCTTAAGTATTAAGAATAAAAGTAAAATTTATGAGAGTGTGTGTCAATCAAACCCATTCAAAAATGTGAAGTTTCAATAACTTTTAGACGATATAAGATTTTGAATTTATTTTCGAGTAAAATGCTATATGAATAAATAAGTCGTAATATCATACAGAAAATATTAACTTCAAATTAAATTTTGAAAAAAAAAATCGAACCATGAACGGAAACTTTATAGCATTTGTAAATGAAATGTGTTCACAGTAAACATATTTTATAATAAGAAAATAAAAGTCGATTTTGATTGTTATATCAAATATGTAGATTATTGTAAGAAACCTTCAAAACATCACTTCAAGTGCCCTTCTAGATCATGTCAGGTTCAAGTACACAGAACATCATAAATAAGACTCATGATTGACTTATCAGGCCATAGACATATGGATGTTACTAGCGTTAAATAAATTGAATGGGATCTTATGATCTTAAATTTCTTAAGTATATTCTTAATCAAAATGGTAAGGCATTTTCAAAGATCTCACGTCCTTTGTTAAGAAATATTGAACATTTTTGTAATTTTATTCATTGTTTTTTTTTTCTCATTAAAGGCGTTGTGACCATCCATTCAGGTATGGGCAGGACGTCCAAAATCTAAATATTTCATAAAAGAACATCTCAGAAATTAGATAAAAAAGATATCTCAAAGTCTTTAATTTTATTCAACAATTAATAATTTGAATGTTGTTGAAAGATGGTTGGTGAACATAAAATTTTATATACGAAAAACATTGATTTGTGTATATGCATGCTTTGTAAAACGTACTGCTCCAATAGGTTGCTTTTGTGTTCCGAAAGACACTGCCGTAATGCAGAACATATACAATCGTTGTTCTAGAATTATTGAAATATTTACTTACTAAGTAAAATGTAAGATCTTGTTACATTCCCATTAAACTGAACTCCATCAAAAGTTCTGGACACCAATTAATCGTTACTTTTATATTACTTTCTTTCAATAAAATTCTTTTTTATAGGTCCCACTAGTTTGCATTCCTTTTCTATGCTAACCATTTTTGTGTTTTTGCTTTCACCAACCACTTTTCAATATTTTATTTTGAAATGTCTTTTAAGAGTGCATTTATGTCACATATCATAGATGCTGCTCAATATTGTCAAGTGCGTCATTCTATTCAAATTTTAGTAGCTCTGATTTAAGAGTTCCAGTATTTTAAATTTATGGCCTATGACCACATTGCCTTACACTGATGTTTAAGACACCTTTTCGAATTTTTAAATGAAAAGTAGGTGAAGTATAAAGTGAAAGTCAAGAGGTCCAGAAGCAAGTTAGAAAGGTTATGTCACAGGCCATACACATTTTCAATATGAGAACACCATCTTTTCACGTTCAAGCATCATGATAAAAGTAAACATCTTGGAAATTAAGCCAAACTTCAAGATCATCACATAATACAAAATAATATCTTCTTATTTGAATCGAATTCTTTTGTTTTAAATATAATACTTTTATGACACTTTAAGGAAATACAACTGTGCGGATGAGGATGACACATATATGTACATTATATACTTTTTGCAACTATATTTACTTCATGTCAACTGATAACATCAATATAATGAAAATAAAATATGTAGAGTAAATGAAAATTGTATTCTCGCAAGCAATATTAATCTTACTTAATATGTTCATTGATGTTTTAACAAGAATTGTGGTATGGAATGAGAACAACCCTGTTTCGTTCCTTGTTGAGGACTTAAAGTTTCAGAGTTACTATTAAACCTGCCTCGTTGCTGGATGTTTAGGACCTGACATTGTAAGTAAATAATGGACACATCCTCTACAAAAGCCACAACAAAAACAAATACAAAAGGCATTACGTGGAAACAAAATCAAGAAAAAATAGACGTTAAAGGTGAAAAAGAAATACAAGAAGAAATAGAAGAAAATTTGGTTATACAAGGGGAATTAAATAATAAAAGCGGAACAGGCAGACAGGGACATGTAGACGACATAAGCTTGCATCGCGGTAGCGATTTCTGGTAATTATATACTTCTTAAATGATCTTTATTGCCCAAGACATACATCTTATAGCATTAAGTAAATATAACAAACATCAACAATAGATTATGTGGCATGCGTCATGGACATATTCGCTGTTATACTACCCTTACACAATTTCCTTAATGATTAACTTTCAATAAAAATTCATTACCTTACTTTAATTAAAATGTCGTCTGATGCTGATTTCAGGATTATCAACATATGATCAAACAAAATAAAATTGTTTTTCACTTCATTCTAAATAAAAGTTGTGACCTTTTAGCTTGATTTTTTTTCCATACACTATCAAACTGCTCATTTGTATTGACTCTTGATATTGTATTTAGACAAAAATATATTTCTAAGTCCAAAAGGTCAAGAAAACACTAGAATTTGACACTTTCTTTTTCAGTAATCAAGCCATGGAAGGGCAAGAAGATACATGTAGAACAGACAAGACAGACTTTGTGGACTTGGATTGTGGTAGCGACTTTTGGTAATAAAAATAATTTTCATACTTTGTTTCAAATTTCTTTACTTTGTTATCTATATTATTTGAAAACTTTATTACAATTAGAGTATTTGAAAATGACTTTTCTTTTCAAAATATAAAAAATATTGTTCTTCTTAAAATACAGAGCATTTTAATTGAATATTTCTTAATGAAAGAAAAAAATGTTCGATAAAATCTTAAAAGGAACCTTTACATGTAATCTTTAAAAATACATTTAAAAAAAGAATATGTTATGACCCTTTTTGGCGCTCTATTTTTTATCTCATTTTTTTTTAAAAAAAGATACAAGCGCATGCTTTTTTTTTAATGAAAAAGGTATGACTTAATTTGTGCAAAAAATAACATCTGTTTCAAAATACTTTTTATATTTTCTAAGGCGAGAAGCAATCAAAAATACAGTACTTATTGTACATGTGTTATTTATTGAAACTCTATGTTACATTTCATTTGGAAAGAAAAGCTTTACAATTTTTGTAACCCCATCACACTAGAGAATATAATAAATAAAAAAAAATAGAAAAATATATGCGTTGTTGAGATAAAAGTGAATTTCTTTTCCTTATTTCCAACTGATCATCTGAAAAATAACGACATTCAATATGTTTTTAGAATGACGCAAATTTAAAATTTCAGTCTGACTTAAGGTTATTTATATTGCAAAGAAAAGTTTTCAGTTTATACCATATTATTCCAGTGTTCCTGACCTGCAAGAAGAGTTAAAGGAGTTGAATTGTGGTAGTGACTTCCGGTAAGTACATTGTGATGAATATTCCTTTTCATATATCATGTCAGATTTTTCTACTCGGTAACCCTCCCTGTCGGTCGCAGAAAACGGTCCTTCAGATAAGACAATTTAAACCGATTTCATGAGTTGCAAGAGTTTCTGGCAAGGAAAAGATCCCCCACTATTCAATGGCCTGAGTGCTGAGTTTTGGCCAAAATGTCTAGGTCTCCAACGGCAAATTGTTGCATCTCCATATGAGTCAACACGATTTTCGAGACGGACGTTAAATAGCAATCAAACAAATATCAACTGGGTACATAATCATTTGAATTTATAATATCACTATGCATTTTCACACTTTTTGTTTCATTAAAGGTAGCCGAGTTTATTGAGTTAAAATTACATCCGAGAAGTTCTTAACCTCAACACCATACGAAATTAGCATTAACTTCAGTGTCCACTTTGAGTTTAAGGATATCAACCTCTTATGTTGTTTTATTATAGGATAATATTTCAAAATGCATTTCTTTGCACTTTGGAGCAAGTTGTTCGGTTGAAAAATTGTTTTAAAATCAGCTATATTAAATTTTTTTGATATGTTTGCTAAAAACGTTACTTTAAAAGGATAAATTTTGATGCACGCAGTGGAAACCCCGGTCACCCTGCCTAAGATAATTTATTTATATTACTTACGCAAACAACGTAAAACACCGTATTGCTAAATTTTAAAAAAAATGTATTTTAACATTCCTGACTATATTTTGCATGCATTATTTGCATTTATGCAGTGAGATTTATTTTTCGTATCAACTCGTTCTGACACACTTGGCTTCAATTTATCAGGTTGGGATCACTTGTACAAATGGGATATAAAACCGTATATCCGGTTGTTTTCGCGTGTTGGAAATTTTTGGAAAATGGGGTAGATTAGTACAGGTTTTATTTTGTGTAAGTTATTTTTTTACGATAAAAGATTTTTTTTTTGTTTGAAATGGTAATGTTTTAATGTCACATTAAAGCTGATATAAATTCTGCGTGTTTTATATTTTGTAAATTAAAAATGGTCGCAATAAGTGCGAAAAATAGATCATCACGAAAAAAAATGATATTCGGTAGCCTGTTTGGGATAGACTATCCCAAATGGAATATAATATACAGCGCAATGATTCTTATAAGCCCCCTCTGACCGACCGGTGCCCACTACAGTCAACGAATTCAAATCACGGCATCAACTATTTTCAAATAAAATAAATCCTAAAAATTATAAAAAGTCCTAGAAATACTCAAATATCGTTTTAGTGTTCTTTGTGTCGCACAACTCTTGTACCTGTTTAATATATATTTTATGTACAATTGCCCCAATGTCTGTATACATGTGTTAAAAAATCTGAATAATTTTACTACCATTTATGTTATTTGGTGTATATTGTAGATCAATGAAATTCTCTACTGACGATTCTGATTTAAGTCTTACACACAAGCTAAGATGTGCAAGGAAAAACACAGAAGAAACAACGCAAGTACAAGATCTGTTTTGCAGAGATTTACAAGTAGTCAAAAATAAGAGACAAGAGGCATGTTAATATTATCATTATGATCAATGTATATCCCCCTCCCCCAAAATAAAAAGGGAAATAAAGAAAGAAAAATAACAATACTGTTATAATTTGCTATTCATTAAAATGTGCACGTCAATCATTTCTTTCATGCATTACATTTTTCAATTCATAATTGTAATAAACATTTGTTGAACAAGTTTTATTGTTTACATCAAGAGAAAGGATAATACATGCTCATTTCCAATAGAATTTTCCTTTGTAGGCACTTTCAAATCTTCACACAAGTGTAGACCATTTTCTGGAAGAAACAACAGATGCTCTTTATCAATATATACACAGTGCAGAGTTCAAGTCGAGAGTTTTGCAAGATATTGAGATGTACACGCGCTTTACAATTGGAAGTGAACTTGATAGTCGCATAGAAAAAGCGACTCTTTCGTGGCAACAAGAAAACATTCCAAGGATGTTTACAAGTCATATATTACAAACACTTACAGAAAATTTCATTGAAATTCACAAGTCCTTGCCCATTATTGAGGACAATATGAAAGGATTTAAGTTTCCATTTGACGTTGAAGACAAACTTGGTTCTGTTCTTCTCTCATTGATTGGTACGAGTGGTACCTCCGTCGCTGGAAGCATGGCAATGATGTATATGTCTGTAAATCCTAGGGCTACACAGGCATTGACAGCAGTAGGGGTAGTATCTGGTCTTGTAGTTACAGGATTAGTCATTGGTGTCTTTGATGACTACGAAACTGTATTGAAGAATGCTTACAAAGCTAGAATTGATAAGTTATCAAAGCACAAAATTAAGCAAACATTACGTAAAACATACGAAGAAAGATGCATAAACATTATTCAAAGTTATCTTGAGGAAATTTAACAAGTGATATTGATGATTTGTCGAAAAGTGTTGAAACAACGCAGACCAAGATAAAACAATGCAGGCTATCCTTTCTCAAAAGCAAAAAAAATACTCGTATGTTGGTGCCCATAGTACGAAAGCCCAGAAGGCTCATTCGAGATTCAAGTTTCGAAATCCGAGATTCAAAATTCCAGATTCGAAATTCGAGTTTCGAGATTCAAGATCCAGATTAACTAATCAAAAGAATCATTTGAGATTCGAGGTTCGAAATAAGAGATTCGAAATTCGAATTTCGAGATTCAAAATCCAGATTAACCAATCAAATGCGGGTTCGGCATTTGATTACTCCCCTTTATTATCTTTTATCTATCAATAAATCGTTTAATATATTTATAACTAATGAGTCATTTGATTAAATTACAATGCAAGAAAGAGTGTTATATATATTAGAAGGAAAGTTAAATAATCATTAGATTTTTGATCAGCAAGATATACTATAGGACACTAAACTACATGTAAGCAATTCAATAAAAAGTCTCAGTGGTTGGAATTAAATACTTAAAATAAAAAAAAGAAAAACACGAAAAACTTCAGTAAAGCTTTAGGCCTTTCATTCTATCTTCAGAAGCTTCACAAAATAAACAATTGTAGTAACATAGTAGCGTTACACAATAATTGGCGGAGTGTATGACGTCGTTATTATGAAGTCAAATGTACTATGACGTCATAGTTAACAGCTCACTGTGTACAGGTAAAAAGACGGGAAAATTTTAAGATCTCAATAAAGTGCATATATGCAAATGCATGCATAATTAAATAGAATTGAAATACATTACATCAGATTGTTAAGCTTTGGTTTTAAGGCACGAATAAAATGTTTTCTTTTGTAATCTACAAATGTCATTTTCTCCTGCTACTTTATAAAACGAAAATATCGTAAATTTCTTTTGTCCATTTGTCTATACTCCGGAGTGTTAATCTGATGCTTGTGGGTACGAGCCCTGGTACAGAGGGTGTTACTGGTTTCATCTATGTAATATTCACTACACCCTGGACAGGTTATCACATATGAAATGTTTTGTGTATCACATGACACATTGGCGTTCACTGTTAATCTTCGGCAGTTAAAGTTATAACATGTTCCTTCTGTTGGAAAGTCACAGTATTCTCTGCAGGTTCTTGAGTTGACGTCTACTGGAAATAAATTGTACGTCTTTATAAATTTTCTTTGTTGTTTTGTCCTCTCTCTCGTGTTCAGTTGGTGAAAAATGGGGTTGATGTTTTGGTTGCGGGGATTATGCGTGTGCACAAAGGGAATAATATTCTCATTAACTTCACGTCCTTTGGCTAAAAGTAATTCTGATCTTTCATGTTTTTTTGACTTTAAGTATTCCATTATCTATAAGCTGGACTGAATATTTCTGTTTTAAAAGATACATTTTTAGTTCATGATCATACAAACGAATGTCCCTTGTACCTTTTTCACTGACAATGTCGCATATACGTGTGGCAAGGTTATAAGGAATGGATGATTTGGTATGATGCGGATGGCAGGAACCAAAATGTAAGTATTGCTGCGTATCCGTAACTTTGTAATAGATATCAGTAACAATCTCCTTCTTAACAACGAGAACATCTAGGAATAGTAATTCACTTTTACTGGTATCTATTGTAAATTTCATGTTGGCATTCAATTCATTTAACCCCTTCACTTCCGTACCGGTCAAATTGACCGGTGGCGCGTTAAAACACGACTTCGCGAAAATAAGATCTCCGTATTTATTTTATGGTAGCATGAAGGTATATAAACTATATATCATCTTTTTGAAAATTTTCTCTACTTTAAAAATATCTAAAAATATTTTGTCTTGATTGCCGGTATTTAATCGATTTTACGTTGTGAAGACAAACGTGACTTTTTGAAAATGGCGTAATTTTCCAAAGCAATTGCCGATTTTCCAGACGATTGACATTTTTTTCCTGATTAACCTTATAAAGAATGTATGATATATTCTTAAAGCATATTTTCTCTGCTTTTAAAATATGTAAAAATTATTGTTATTACTTTAAAGTATGTTTTAAACAAGAATTTTCCTGCGTTTGTGTGTTTTTTCTCGATTTTATTCGTAATGTTTAAACAAAGCTCAGTTTTACGTTTATTTCTGTATTGAAATAGGGAAAACAAAATAAAGCTGGTAAAAGTAGAGAAAATTTCCTTTCCAACAAGCCCTTACAGGCCTTCTTAACCTCAGTATTTTCTTAATTACGATAATTTGAATTTGTGACATTCGCGTAGTTTTTATGGAAAAATCGGTCAATATTTACATGTAACGTCAAGGTCGATATTGTTGTGTCTAACTCGAAACAACAAATTCTTTTATAAGACTTTTTTGACCATTTAGATATATTTTTTACTGAAATAAATGCATAATACAAAAAAATAGATTTAAAAAAACAAATATATACTATCGTTCTGCCTTTTGTGTGAAGTGAAATGTTAATTTATTCATCTACATGTTATGATGTATATTTCATGTAGTGATATACAATGTTGATGAAAAATTGTAGATTCCCTAAACGTCGTACTTTACTGAAAAAAATCAGATTTTTAATATAATTGTATCTTGTTATACTGTATTCTTAATTTGCAATTTGATTAGATCTATATTGGCACGAAATTTAACAATACAAAAACTCGCATTTATAAATAAATACGACTCATCACTGTATGAGTTGATACGAATTGAAATAACCACGTGTTTCCGCTATGGCAGCAGTAAACAACATGATGGCGATCCGAAATCTGAACGTCAATTTTCATGATTATTTCACGACCAAGATCATCACATCAATGAATCAAATAATACGGACATGCCTTTGGTATTAGCAGGTGAGAATACGTGTATATTGACTGAATAGTTTAAGTTTAAAACGCAATTAGTTCACGTTCAAAAGAAAACTAAATCATTTACTAAATGTACACATGTACTAGATCTTCATATTTCAGTGTGCGTATTTCGTATTGTTCAGCCAATTTTGCGTTGCTTTTGAAATTTGATGCTTTTGACAATCACTCGAAATTTCAAAGTAAAATCAAAGTTGCCATAATAATGGATAGTTGTTTTCAGTATGTGTGTACCAGTCAGCCAGTATGTACATGTACCACTTTCACATTGAATATTTAGGGTGCTGGCACCATATGCAACAATACTTTCATCTGTGAATACCCACTTGCTAAGCCCACCATGAACTACGAGGGCCAATTAATATGTAAGGACACCAATGAACAGGTAAATTTTTGTTTTGATATTGAAAATTTCTGTATTTCTAAAATTTCAAAAAATAAAGTCAAATTTCATTTGTGTCATTCTCATGATATTGCATTTATACAAGTTTATAAACATTTGATTTATATTTTGAAAAATAAGTGTTTGAAACACATAATACTTACGATGCTTGATTATTCATACAAACACATTATTTAAACACGTAATATCTATTTTAATGAATGCCGAGATATATGGAACAAGCTGTTTTTATAGACTGCTGTTGTATTTCCAATCTGCATGTGTATGTGGTTAGAATTTCCATTTTCTCAATTTTTCCGACACTTTCCAATTATTGTACATCATATACATGGGTGGTCAAACTCACTGGATGGTTTATCAACACTCCCATGCCCAAGAAAAGCCTTGCCCCAGGAATTTTGCCCTGAAGTAACATTGCAGTCTATTGTCTCCTTTCTTTTTACAACCCTGGCAGCCATGCAGGTATGCAATCTATGAAAGCCATGAAGGGACATAGAATTTTTTAAAATTTATAAAAGTAAACGGAGTTCTCGATTTATACAATCCATTCTCTCGGAATGACAATCTGTTATAATTAATTGCCAATTCATTCTCACAGATTATCAATTCGTTCCCTCAAATTACACAATCCGTTATCTCAGATTGTATAATTCATTCTCTTAGTTTAAATGATTTGTTCCCTCGGAATGTAAACCCTTCCCATGATTTCAATAAAATTATTTATCTGTACATATCGGATATGGTAATACATGTTTAAAGAATAGAATATCGTAGTATTTTACATCCTACCTTTTATTACATATTATGGTCCAAAATGAGAAAAATACATGAACATTTTCAAATCCATATGCTAGTACATTGTACTGATATTTGTAGAACAAAAAATCTTTGAGGTTTTTGTGTTACGTGTATATTAGAATAATTGAAAGTCCTAATAGTAAAAGTGAATATGGGTCCTGTGTAATCATAATATTTCTAAAATAAATATACGTTGAATTAGTTATGAAAGAGGTTGGAAATGACCGGTTGCTGAAACAAAATAAATGGAACGCACAAATTGATTAAAATGGTTCAATGTATCTGTACATATATGTAATGAAATACAAGAGCACAGATTGCCAAAATCAAAAGACTGACGTTGTAACAAATCGAGATCTCGAATTATCAATCTGTGAAAACAAATTACCGGTATGTAATTCGAGATCTCAAATTATGAATCAAGGGGGCGAATTAGTAATCCTTAAGATCGGATTGTGTAATTCGAGATCTCATATTATAAATCGAGGGAACGATTAAATTTATGTGTCCCTTCTTGGCTTTCGTAGCAATCTAATGCCAGATTTTTTTATACGTTGCGACAGAGCTTTAACAGAGGTCTGGCTTTAGTCAGATTGCCATATATGCTATTTGATTTAGTTCAGTAATTTTACCATGATGGTTTACATGTACTACAAGGTTGTTGAATTATCAGTCCTGATACATTGACTTAATATCATTTAACTAATTCATAATAAATATAATTTTGATTTTAAAAGGAAAATCAAATAAATGTAGTAATTTTAGCATTCTTAATTATATTTCAAAATGTAAATTTATATACAAAATGACATGTATCTGTTTCAAAATACTTAAATCTTTTACAGGATAGAAGCTGATCACTTGTACTTGACAGCAAATAACAATGTCTTGAACAAGTCAAAGAATTTCCTCCAGTCTTACAGAGAAATGACAGTTGCTAAAAGAATGGTGGACACAAAGTAAAAGTGCTCTTCAACTTTTTGTTGAAGATTTCAGTCTGATTTGGAATTCATCTTGCAGTATTTCTGGATTTGTATATTTGGATATAAGTGTCAAATTTTCAACTTATTTACTAAACAGTTTTGGGTTAAATATTGCCAATGCTCTCTATTATTATTATTATTTCCCTCCAAGATAACATGTCAAGTATTTATTGTACCCCTTAAGCTCTGTTATACCAGAAAAATCTTGTAATGAAATCATGTAGTTTTTTTTTCTTGTAAGATTAAATCCATGAAAATAAAGATTATTTTTAATGGCATCAAGAGAATGGATTTTTTGTTTAACAAAAAGATTGTATACATGTTTTGCTAGGGGTTTGTAAGAAGCAGACCAGAATTCGTTGCTTGCAAATTTTGTCGTTCGCCAATTTTATTACGTCAACTATAAGATGATTTATCCATGTTTGAAGCATTTCAAAATTGATATTTACTTACAGTTTAAAGCAGAATTCTGTAATGATATGACCTTGACCCCCTGAAGAACAAGAGTGTAAAGGTCAATTTTTAGTACAAAAATGTTCTTTCATCTTTATGGCCCACATATATATATATCTTACAAACAATATCATGAATATACAAAAAGTGTCTTGAATGTGTCCAGAATGTGAAATAACAAACATGTGTATAGCCAAAAACTTTAAAATGATGTTGCTTAGAAACCACTTAAAGGTCATTAAACAGATATTTAAACTAAAATGATGCATGGATATTGCAGTTCTGATCCCTTCTTGAGAGTATATTCAGAATTTTCCATTTCGGCATCCATTGTTTAAAATTATGGCAAGAATATTGAAAAGTGTTGAAAAAAATTGATGAAACTTTTGCACTTATTTGACCTTTGACATCCTAAAAATAGTTCTAATAAAGTCAAACTTTAAGACAATTTATCTGTTGTATGTCCCTTGTAATTTTATGACCTCACATATAACTTTTATTTTGTGCTGGGATGCATAAATGTGTCTAGGATGAGTAAAAAATGAAAATTTCTGCCGGAAAATTAAAGAATTCTGCGTTGCTTAGCAACCCCTTTTAAGTAGTTATATGCAGAATTGAAAAAAAAAGTTTATGTGTTATATCATACTTAATATTTAGCTTAAAGATTAAAAAGTATCAAAAAATTTTGCACTTACTTGACCTTTGACCTCAATTTTTACTAATCAGGTCAGTGGTTTAGTATCTAAAAAGTCATAAAATATCATCTCAAAGAAATTTCTTACAAAATGGTATGCATTATGCCTAGCTCTCTCCTTGGATAAAAAGGTTAGAAATAATTTAATAATGTCATGTCAAAAGGCCTCCAAAATCACGTAAAATGCGCCGGAAGAGAAAGGGTTAATATTTCATGGAAAACTTCTAATTTTTGGGACTTTCATCCCATAAAATAGAATAAAATAAAAATCCCATTTTCTTGGGGGGGGGGGGGTCTCAGTTCCTATGAACATGATTCATATCTGTTTATAAACTGTATGTGGATAATAAAAAGCGGAAAATCAAGCACTTTAGTAAGGTGTATTTTTTTTTTTTATCAATTTTCCATATACTCAAGTTATGTTCAACTATGTCATTTTTGTTAACCATTCATTGTTTGTAAGAATATAAAATACAAGATACACTTTAACCTTAAATGGTAACATTGACCGAACAGAGAGTTTCAACCGAAGTTCCAATACAATATATTAAGTAAAACTATAATATATAAATACTGCATAGAGTTTAGTGTAACATTGAAAATGTTCAGCCCAAGAAAACCTTTGTCAACCGATGGGTGAAAATTTTCAATGTAACACTCAACTACATGCAATATTTATTATATGATACTGAATGTTTTATACAAATACACATAACAGTGAACTGTGTGTGCATAAAATCTGCGCAGTCGCTATTTTTGGAATATCACCCGTCGTCAAGCAATATTGACTTTTGCTACGCTGAAGGGCTGGCATCATTACTCAGCGGGTAATAATATACAGTTATGGAATGGGTACGAGGGAAATAGCAAAATTATGGTTCCCCGAGGGAAGAAACTATTTTCTGAGGCGGCGAAGCCGCCGAGGGAAATACTAGTAGTTTTCTTCCGAGGAGAACCATAAATTGCTATTTCCCGAGTTCCCATTCCATAACCGTTTCATTATACCGATACAATCATAGGCAAATAAAAAAACCCAAATATTCCGACATTTAAAAAAAAACTATAGAGGCATAATCACAAATGCACGCAGTTTAAAAGATATCTAAATAATGCATCGATCGGGTCCTAGAACAACAAAATTATTATTTTTTAAATATTTAACTGACATTTCCAAGAATATATTATCATTGTCTTCATTTTGCTAGAATTCAAATAACTTTAATTTTGACATAGCATGTTGAAATGTTTTGACGTCATAGTTACATTGCTAATAACATTACGTCACGAATTCGAGATTCCTGGAACACTCCGCCCACTGAACACTTTGATTGGTTAAGATTACTAATCAACATTCATGAGACAGTAGTTCAGGGAGTAGCTCTGATTTCTCAGGGAGTAGTCCTCAGATGAGAGAAAGAGTCTCTTCTCGAAAATAGGCAGTTTTATGGTATTCATTTTATATATAGTTATTACAGTAGACATGGTAGAGGTATAATAATGTTTTTTAACAAGTGTTTCTCTACCAATCAGATTCGACTAATTTACATGAACGTATAATATTTGAAATTATGACTTGCTTCATATCTACCGAAAATATATAGGGTCCATTTGTAAAACAGGGGAAGACTGATTCAGGTACACAGACAAAAAAGCTATGAAGATATTGAAAATGTGAACAATATAGTCCATGAGCCACTGGGGGTGGTCGGTACCATTTTGGGTGAATAAACTTTATAGTGATATTTGGTAAGGTATTCCCCTAACTAGTGAGAAAATGTATGATAGCATCAAATCTGTTGTGGCTTCAATGCTGGAGACACAGTTATTGCCCTTTTTTGCTCAAATTAGGTATTTTGAGCTAAATATATTTGCAACCTGCAAAGTATTTGTCACACAGTTGCCAGCCGTAAAAAATAGTTCTACCAGAACTACTCTGAGATATGATGAACATTTTAAAAGAGCATTAACTAAGTTACTAGCCTTGATTCTAACAAAAATTGCATATTTTTACCAAAAATTTGTATAAAGAAAAAGATAAGTACCAACGCACATATACTAGTTTAGTTATTCGTCCGTCGGTGACGACGATGACCACTGTGTCATCTTCGTGGGGGAGGGGGTTGACCTGGACGGTGCGTGCGGAGGTGACTGGTCAGACCGATCCTCGCACAAACCGATGATGGAGTTTTTCGACTAGAGCCACGCCCCATTCTTTGTAAATCTCAGCTTGGATGGAGTATCCGCCAGGTGCTTTGTCAGTTGACAACAGACTAATTGCTTTCTGGATCTCATCCAACGTGGAAAGGACGTCCAGTGATTGGTTGATGGGAACCTGGGCAGTCGGTTGATGGCTTCGAAGTTGATGGTAGAAGGGCGGTAAAGAACGCCATTGAAATGTTCCGCCCACCTGTCAAGTATCTTTTCCTTCTCTGTGATGAGTTTTAACCCGTCATCACTGAGGAGAGGTGATGAGCCTGATGGAGTTGGCCCTTAGACTTCCCCATGTCCACAATAAAAGTTCTTCCTGGGTCTGTCATCAGATTCGCCGTAGCGTTGGATCTCGTCAGCTTTGGCATTCAGCCTGGAGTCCTGCATATCCTGAAGCTTTTGCTGTACTATGCTGCGAGCGTCCCTCGGAGCGTTTTTTTAGCTGTGGAGGTGAAATCTTCTATATTAGCCTTGTTAGCGCGATGTTTGTCCTCTAGAAGCTACGTGATATCGACATGGTTCTCATCAAACCAGTCTTTGTGTTTTGTTTTTAGTGGAGGGCCAAAGACACTCGAAGGTTGTATTGTACACTGTATTACGAAGTGTGTTCCATCCTGCTTCCACGTCGTGGTCATCCAGCAGGTGGAGTTCATGCGTTCTTCAAGAGTGTCAGCAAAGTACTGAGAGGTGGAATGCAACTTGAGCTTACCAACGTCGAGACGTTTTGAAGCCTTAGTCTCCTGAAGACGTATCCTGAGTTTGACCCGGAAGTTGAGAGGTGAAATTTAGAGACTGTGAGACGATGGTCAGTCCAGCACTCCGTGCCGCACATAGCCTTCGTGAACAAACAAACTGTCTGTCTGTCTCTCTTCCTTTGTTTTCTTCTGGTTCTCTTTGTTATTTCAACCGCATGTGTAGGTTCCCCATCAGCCACTGTAAACTGGCTAGGGAAGGGTGGAGCAGGCAACATTTAGGATACCTTTTTTAATCCGCTCCTCTTACCATGGAGGTGAGCAGTGTGTTCCTAAAGAGGGATGCTCAGTCGCACAGGTGGCTGCCGAGCTCCAAAGCTGCTCCGGTCGGTTAAGAGCGGCTGTATGGCCTGTGCCGCCTGTGTGCAGGTCCCCGACTACCGACTTCCAGTGAACCCGCATGTGTCACATTCGTTGCTCGCCTGTCGCCACAGGGCTTTGGGGTGGATGATACAAGGGATGGAAGATGATCAATGACTTGCGCGATGAGTTTGATTAAAATGAAGAAGGGTTGCGTGTCGCTGACCTCTCTCGCCTGCAACCACTTAGATCCCGTGGCAAGACAGATGTCAGGACCTCTAAAGATGGAGACAGACACATCGGATGACCAAGACGTGCTATATGTGCCTTGCCTTGCTCCAAGCATTCCACGGTGCTTGCTGTGTCCGCCTTCTCCGTTGAACCATGACGGTTTCCTCCGCAGAGTCCGCCGGTGCACAGTCTTTACATGCGTTATAGGTGAGCAATCCCTCAATCAACAGGGGTTTGAGACCCGTTTGTGCTTTGTTTAGAGAGTGCTCTATTAGAGGGATCTCCCTTAAGAGTGTACAGGTGCCCTCTACCGGGACTAGTGGAGGGAAAGAGCGTCAGGCCACTGCCGGTCGTGAGACACAGCCCACTGCCCACAAAGCACATATATGATTTTGCACATATGTTGCTTAATTTTGATGTCAAAAATATATAATATATTACACCTTTAACTTAGATGAACACACAAGTGTCCATTATCACCATGGTTTAGCATGAGATTAAATAAATAAAACATTTTACGTAAAGGCTGTACTTGAGATCTGACATATTCACAATATCTTTGTTAAGTAAGTAAAGAATATACTATCAGTGTAAATCAAGGGAATTTTCCTTCAATTTTCATTTTAAGGATAGGGATACAGATTTACTATTAAATCAAGTCATATATATTTGTTACTGAAATAATGTTTTGAAATGCTAATACGTAATAAAAATTCTTTAAATAAAATGACCGTGCAATATGTTTTTATTGTGAAAATTATCACAGTAGTAATTTCTTTCCTTTGATCAAAATTTAAAAATTGCGTATTCCACTTTTATGATCAAGGAAGAATGATATTCCTATATAATTTAGACGGCTCATTACAGAGCCAATATTGAATGATAACTGAACAGGGTGATAACATGGTCTGCATTCAAGAAAATATCATCCGAAATCATATAGAAATTGCGTATTAAAAAAAACCTTCTTCTTTCAAAAACACAGCTGAGAGAAAGAACAAGTTGGGTTGGTGTATATAAACAGTTGATACACCATTAAAGCCACAATCAATTGAATGCCATCATACATTTTCTGAAGGTAGAGATGTATGTCTTTCAAAAAATAACTATGAAAATTATTCACCCGAGATGGTACCGATACCGAAAAATTCATGGCCTAGCTCATGGACTAATATGAAAACGTCGAATGCATGACGCTGATTTATGGAGTCGTCAAGGCATCCTTCATATGTCCCTGCACACAAACAATAAGTAAACAAAGGGAGGCGTAAAATTAAATATCATTGGCCGGGTTAAGGGGCAAATTTCTCTTCATACATTATCATATTACATGCAACGTTATTTGGCTAATACAACACATAAGTTTAGAATTTACTCATCGACGCTGCATTCATAATGCATGTATAAGGGTAACTTCGACCAATTTCTCTTCAGGTATAGTCCCTAATTGCATTTTAATTTGTATAAACTAAACATTTAGAATTAACTGTACACGAGTTTCAGTTACAAAAAACAATCTTATATATTTCTTTTCAGAAATGCCTATTAAATTTATTTTCTATACAAATAGTGTAAGAGGTGATAGCTCTTCAAAATAGCAATAAAATACTTGTTCAAAATACTTAGTTCTGCAAAGCAAAAAATAAACTTGGGTTAAAAAAACATGTTTTATAGCTATATACATTAAAACACGGTTATAGTGAAGTCCTGGGGACCAGTGAATTCAATTTGCTATATCCGTAATTCGTTATATCAGTATAACGAATTTGTGTAATCATATATAGCGAATTAGCAATATGCATGTTTTCCCTTAAGTATTACTACCAAACATGTTAGTGAATCAAATATTACAAAACATACCCTAGATAACTAAGGTTATGAAATGAATTGAATTTAATATACAAAAGCTAAAAGAAAATAAAGTCAGTTAAACCCATCAAATTTTGATATCTTTGAAAGTTCGTTATAAAAGATGTAAATTTCATTATATTTAACCTCAGTTGGACTCAAAATCAGTTCGCTATATCCGTAAATTCGTTATATCAGAGTTCGTTATATCCGTTTACGTTTTACAAAGATTTGTTAAGAATTTTGCCGGGGACCTAGAACGACTTCGCTTTATCCGTGAATTCGCTATATCCGTGTTCGTACTAAACGTGTTTTACTGTATCATAAATGCCAGGACCGTCTCTCCCTCCTCGAATATACATCAGTGCTTCAAAGATCCTTTAAATGTCTTCTTCCATAAATTAATTTAGAACATCCTTGCGATGGATCTTAAATGAAAACTCCAAAATATAACATAAGATTAACTTTGAAAATAAGTTATAACCGTAATATAAAAAAACTCCTCTCTATCTTATTGCAGCCCGTAGGACCGGGTTTAAGCGTTGGTGTATTGGTATTGAGGTGAGAGAAGATATTCAGAATTAAAGGTTTTCTAAACATTTAAAATATTGTAAATTGGAATTTTCTTTTTCTTTATAAATTAAGACGTCATAATATATCTACTTCCATAAAATGAATCAGTTAAAACATATACTGTAAAACGAGAAAATTCGGTGCATACGTATTTTAGCGCAAACACAAGTGGGAGTGCATTGGCGGAATAAATTTTAGCGCTTGCACCTGTCGTAAAAATATACAAATGTGATATTGTTTTTTATCCACACCACTATATGACTTTTGAATAATCAAGCATGGAAACACAATAGCACTCCTGTAAATAAGTAAACATTCATCAACTTAACCGTGGTGTGCAATGACACGGACGTGACACAATGTTAAAATTTATTTTATTTTTATTTTAAAAAAAAGAGAAATGGGTACACTGTACAAGTATTTACGCATTTTATTCATATCAAAGCAATGCATGCATTTCGAAAGAAATTTACTTGGATAAACGGTAGACATAAGCAGGTATTCTCCACAAGCTCAATCGCCATGCATGATTGCATTGTTTACCTCGAGGCGACAGATGATTGACACGCTGAGGAGCAAACTGTGAAGGTGCTTATGATAAGAATAAGGTATCAGCTACCGGGGTATCAATTTATTTTAATTAAATATATAATTTAATAATTATAATTCGATCCTACCATGTGCAGTGCTAGTGTTTTTATAAAATACAATGACCCTTCGACATTACATAATAGCGCATTCCAGTTTACGTGTACTTCTGTAAAAGCTTTGAACACACACACAAAATAATATTTAGAAATCTGTTAACGCACAATAAATTTAAGCGTTCAGAGGCACTTCCGCCCAAGGCGCTAAAATTAGTAGTGCGCCAAATATTCTCGTTTTACAGTATATTTTCCACATTTAATTTATAAAGTTGCTTATCATTCATTATCGAAAAAACGACAGGTCCTTTTTGTGAACATCGAATCTTACTTATTGCATAAAAACGCACTCTGCACAGTTTTTGTTTTATATTTATATATAAAGGTGATGCATGTGTCTAGGTTCAATTTATATTTTACGCGAACAAAATCTATATGAGGAATTGAAAAGTTTAAAAAAGGTATCGTTTTTGTTTGCATTGATGTTCACCCGACTGTAAGTTTTCAACAAATTATCGATTATCATCTTTATTATCTTAAGACGTCTTTGTCACACATATCGAAGGAGTTTAATGATCAAGACTCATGTCCATTGTTTAATATTTTTTTTTATTTCCCGGACGACAATTGATGGCTATATCATAAGCCAGTAGCATCATCAGAAAGGCCCATGTTTATGCTTATTTTGGTCTCATTCGCCCTCCTTTCCGTAAACTAGACTCCTTGAATCCATGCCTCAAAATAAGTCGTTTTTTTTTCTTTCATTTTCCTTTTTGGAACCCCAATGCAAGTTTAAATGTCCATTGTAGTGCATTGAACTGTCACGGTAGCGACTCCGATAAGAAAGGAACTTTGAGGTATCTTGTGGGGATTTTATCGATTGAAATCTCAATGAAATTGAAAAAAATCGATAATGCAACGGTGCATGCAATGACTAATATCCATTTTTGGTTACGTTCGTTCGTAGGATGTTAGTGCTTCTCTAATATTACGACAATCGTTTAGTTAATAGAGTTCAGAACAAGATATCGATTTTCGAAAAACATTATTTTATATGAAGTGATATATAATGAATATGCAGCCAAAATTCAAACCCCTAAAGGATTTTTTCTTTCTTTGAACATGTTCTATCCGGATATTTTCTTTCACCCTCATCAATCTTCATATAAATCAAAAGGTTTTAATAAAGTATCAAGCAAATTGAATAGAATGTTTATTTCATATTATCCAAGAAAACAATTATTTTTAACTGCACATACCAAAAATTCTAACAAACAAGAATTTTTTTAAACATTATTTATTAGAAATGAGAAATTTATTTTAGTTGCATTAAGAATTATTGATATACATTGTAAACTGTAGTTTTAAATCCCTTTCTATTTTTAAACGCAATCAATTTTTAACTTTATTATTAGAGTGATTAAAATATTAAAAATACATGTTTATCAGCAATACCAGTATTATAACAGAAAGAAAAATCTAAATTATTAAAACTCTCCATAAAAATGTAGTACAAAGATAACAAGTTTAAAATTCATAAACTCTCTGCCAATTCATGCATATTTTGCTTGAATATTAATGCTTATATTTTATAAGTAAAATACTGACATATTAATTTTAGCATAGCTTGCGGGACAAAATTGGACCAAAAAAAAACGTCAATTCGGCCAATTTATATTAGAGGAAACGATAGACATATATATCATTGTGAGTTATCTCTTTGATCTGATAAAATACAGGTTTTTTGGGGGGCTGTTTAAATTTCTGTGGTTTTCTGAACTAGATACATGTTCAGTTCAGTTCACTATATTCACCCAAAGCAAAATATTGGTACATGGGGTATATCAATAACATATATACATTATACCAACATTCCATAGGTGCAAAAACAATGTATGTACAATACAAACTATGTACACTATATATTTTCAAGCGACTTCAATTTCAACAAAAGAATCATATGAGAAATTCACATTGGGGGGTCCCCTTTATTGGGAGTGGTTAAATTTTTTATTTCATTTATTGTTTTGTATTTGTTTTGTCTTTTTTTTATTTTTGGTTCCAGTTTACTATACTGTTAGTCTTCATTCATGTGTTTAAATGTTTAGGTGAGGGGATTCTTTTTCCTTCCTTTTATTCATCATACACATTTTTTTTATGATTTCTGCATGAAATATATTTATAACATTTCTTCTTTTTAATTCGAGGGGGATACATCAATATTAATTTTCAAATATAACTTAATAGTTTTAAGGCTCCTGACAATGTACATTTGGCTTAATGTACATTGATTTTTTTTATCATATCCTTTTCATGTTTCCACTTGATGAAAAATCAGTTAATACATTCATCGCTTAAAAAAGTTTCCTTTAAAAGTTTTGATTAACTTTCTTCAAATTAGTTGTCGCCCGCGTGGCGCAGTGGTTAGAGCGTCTGCTGTAGAGTCGCGAAGTAAGGAGTAAATACTAACGTCGCGGGTTCGAATCCCACTGTGGGACGTGGAGACCGGTCCTTCGGATGAGACCGTATAAACCGAGGCCCCGAGTCGCAGTAGGTGCTAGCACGAAAAAGATCCCTCACTGCTCAAAGGCCCTAAGTGCCGAGCATAGGACAAAATTTGTAGCCCTCCACCGGCAAGTGGTGGCGTCTCCATATGAGTATAAAAAATTCTCGAGGGGACGTTAAACAACATACAATCAATCAATCAATCTTCAAATTAGTTGACAATTATCTAAGTTCCAAATATGATGATTTGCTTTTACCAGTTTGATTTGGAAAGTTTAATATAGTTGTATATTGATTTTGATTATGTATGTCATCCTTTATAACAGATTCAAATGAGTATCGTGCGGAACTTGAAGGTCCGGCTGGGGCAAAGATACAGACGAAAATTGATGAGTTCAAGTAAGACTTTTTGTGTTTTATAAATTCAATATGGTCAGTCGGTAACATATTTTCTTGTACAGGTATCAATATAACAATAATTCGTTTAATGATCCAAAATTCTTGAGATCAAAGAAAAATGTATTTAACTTTTCAAATTATGTTGCTTTTAACTAATTGACTGCAAGTATCGTTTTATTTACCAGTAATCCACGTAGGGTAGAGAAAATTGCATTGAAGTTTGAGCAACAATAAATCCAAGTTACATTGATGCCTAGAGAAACAATGTATAAATCTTGTTACAGGTAATTACAAGAAAGCATTGATGCAACCATCAATTGTCGCCCGGGAAATAAATAAAGAAAACAATGGATATTATTCTTAATTATCAAACCGCTTCAATATGTGTGAAAAAGGCATGCGTCTAAATGATGTAGACGATAGTCGAGAATAGTTTGAAAACTTATAGTTGGATAAAAATCGAACAAAAACGATACCCTTTTAAACTTTATCAATTCCTCAAGTAAGTGTTGGCTGCATAAATATAAATAGAAACCAGACACATGCATCACCTAGATATTAAAAAATGTATTTCGCTTTAAGAATATGAAACAGTTAACACGAACTGTGTACAGTACGTTTTTATGCGACATGTAAAATTTGATGTTCTAAAAAAAGGGACCTGTCGTTTTTTTGATAGTAAATGATGAGCAACTTTTTATATTTAATGTGAAAAACATACATCTTTTTACAGATCAACTCTATGGAAGCAAATGTATCATGTATCTTGTAATTTATAAAAGGAAAGAACATTGTGATTAACAATCTTTTCAATGTTTAAAAAAACCTTTTATTATGAATAACTTCTCCCAGCTCAATCTCCATACACCAACACTTAAACTTATATGTATAGAGCAGCCAGTTCCTCCGGGCTGCAATGAGTGCTATCGCATTTCTGTTAGGTGTTAAATTTTCAATGTATTAGACATTCAATTGGCATATATAACAGGACAATCATATGCTATCAAATCGGGTTCCTTTTTCAAAATGGCTGTCTAACGTTTTGCAAATGAAACACAGCGAAACGGTAGCCTGCATAGCGCTTTTGCTTGTAGCGTCTCCTCTATTGTACAAGTACACGTAACGGGTTAAGGAGTAGCCCTGTCGTCTAGGACTCGAATATAATGCAAGGCATTAAAGTGGATAGATTCTTATCTGCGGCCTCGTGGCTGCACGGTGTGCGTTAACTCCGTGACATCATCGGTACGTCAACTGCAGTGCAGCGTTCCTCAGGGCAGCTGCCTGGGACCCTGGCTTTATTTAACATACGCAGGGACCTTATTTGATGTCATTCCGTCAACCATATCGGTGTATGGCTTTGCAGACGACCATACCGCAAATAAACGGTTTAACCCAACGTCAAAACGCAATGAAATTAACGCCATTCGCGAGCTAGAGGAATGTGCTATCGATATTAACAATTGGATGAATGCAAACAAGCTTAAAATGAATTCATCAAAAACAGAATTCATCCTCTTTGGAAGCAAACGGCAACTAGAAAAATGTACAACAAAATCTATAAACATTAACGAAAATGAGATCGAATCTGTTAAATGTATACGATATTTAGGTGCTTTTCTGGACGAGAACTTAAATTTTAAAGATCATGTCAACAAAAAATGCCGCACAGCTATGTTTAATTACCAAAAAATCAAATGTATTCGAAAATATTTAACGACCGAAGCAACAGAAGTCTTAGTTTTATCTTTAGTTATATCCCATTTGGACTATTGCAATGTGATTCTGTATGATATATCGCAAGGAGAAATCAACAAAATGCAAAGAATTCAAAATATGTGCGCAAAACTAGTTTTAAACCGCAAAAAATATGACAGTTCTAAAGGTAGCAATGGCTGTAAGCACTGTGAATTGATCGCGTAGACAGATCATTCCTTAGTCAAATTCAGTACACAATAGCCAAATAAATTATCTAAAACACGAAACTTAACATTTGACACAAAGTTCTATTCGCTGACCAGAACATTGTAATAACTGTACTTTCCTCTTGAATCAAGGAACGGTTGTCTCTTGAGGGAACACTTCTTTATTTGTCATGTCACAAAATGATTCATTCAAAGTTTGCACAAGAAACCTTTTTTGGTATGGCTCTAGCTATGGTACTTGAGATTTCATAATCCGTAGAAATAGGATATTGCGCAAGAGTGTCATTCAGCACATGAACTGGATGCAAATGCTCTTTTGCCAAAATGCGCGACGACTCTTTACTTAGGTTGCGTAGTAGTCGGTTTACACTGTTGCTCAATCGCAGGCAGCATAATCTGTTGTCAAAGAGGGTGTATTTGTTCAAAAAGTAGATTTTCGTTGCGGGATTTTTCTTCTTACTTAAGCACCACGTGCGCCTTCATGTTTCTCCCTAAGGTCTGGATTGTTGTGTTTTTGACAATGTCATAGTCATTTTCCTGGAATGGTATCCTTGTTGTGCGACACCACCATTCAATGTTGCAATGTCAGCATGAATCGCACATGTATCTACCTATAGAAAATAAGTGTAGTCTGCTTGTATATCTCTAGTCACAATCGATCTCAGCTCTTTTCATTGCGCGTATCATTTACAAAGTTAAAATATAACACAAAATTTTAATCGAATTGAAACGTTCATCGCCTAGTCAAAAATATTAAGCAATTATCATTGACGAGGCAATTTCAAACTTATATATATATATTATGTTTCTAAAACAATTGAAAATTATAGGATGAAACATTACTGGTATTTCTGGTATTCTGGTATATTTACGTTGTATTAATACATATTGGAACAACATGTTAACATTGTTTTTACTTTACAAATAAAACAATTCAAAAACACACCTTAATTTCCCAGCATTAAAAAGGTACTCAAAACTCTTCATAGGCGTCTCTAGAAACAATAAGCACGATTGAATTGAATTTTCAGCAATACATCAGACAATTTAAATCAAGCTAGTTTTTAACATCTTCCTACAAATTAAAAAAAGTGTTTTGTCTACTGAATTTATATGATTGATCACCGCGTGTTTTTTCTTCATCTTTAAAACAACTTGACAGCTTTTAACACCCTTCCCCGTAGTCACGCGTTTTAACGCATATACCATTTCCTATTTCTAACGCAAAATCACGCATTTACCGTTTCCCCGCAACCACGCATTTTCACGCACTTTAAAAAGTTCATTTAATCTTTAATTTATTATCATATTCCAACTATTTTATACTTGCTTGAATCTCATAAAATAAGAAAAGTTATTTTCTAATTAAAATATTATTTCAGAATATTATTTACGCTAAACTTTAGAGAAATTTGTACCCGGCTATAAAGTGCTTGCGGGGAAATGGTAAAGTAATATTTCTATGACGCGAGGATTCAATGTATGTTGCATAGCAATTCTGTAAGTTGTAAAGAGTTAAAGAGGTAACAAGATCCGTTTGTGAAACACTGTGCACCCAGTGGCCACAAAGTTCGAAAATGGCTATTTTTAGCATATATGTCACCTTCAAGGTCATAAAGTCATTGCCCTTGGTAAATTTGATTAGTGGATTATGCATACCAAAAATGAAATCCCCATCTCTGCTGGTTAAATAGTTATGGTTAAGGTTCAAGAAAGCTATTTTTAGCATATAGGTCACAGTTAAGGTCACAATGTCATTGATCGTGACATAACGGGAAACTTTACACTTACCTGCAAACAGACAAACAGACAGTTAGACATACAGGCAGGACAAAATCAATATACGCCCTGGATCTATCGACTCAGGCGCATAAAAATTACCTCCTTGTTCTAAAATGAATAAAATTTGTACACATATGTTAAAAGAAAACCTTTTTTTCATAGAGATCTTCAGGAGGCAGTATGCAGCCTGTTTACTAGGCCGCAGAAATTCATTCAATTACCAACATTCACTGCACATGTTAAAATGGAAGATTTTAAAGTAAAGGATGTTAACAAAGAGCTGGATACAAGGAAACAAGATTTGAACAGAGATTGTTCAATTATATTTGCTGGTAATTTAGCTTTTCGTTTGATAGTTTAAGCGTAGTTAATCAATTTTTCCCTGACAAATATTGCATTTTCCTGTTTTTCAACTTAAAGGCGAAACCAGTGCATGGAAGTCAACTGTCATTAATTTGTTAATTGATGATGAAGAAGACCTTCTGCCCGTCGACATCACAGCAACAACCACCAGGGTGTGTAGAATAAGATATTCAGACAAAATAGAAATTTCAACGAAAAATAAGGAAAACGTGGTCATGGATCAGAAATATTTGGAAATAAGAGCGGGTTTGGCGACTACATTAGAAGACCTTGCTACTACAACTGAACCTCATGTTAGATATATAGACATTTGTCTTCCTGTTCCGATTCTGAAGGTGCGTGTTTTTTTTTTTTTTTTTTTTTTTTTT
>PRKT01001393.1:18996-53554 GCA_003671525.1 Saccostrea glomerata | reverse complement strand
CCAGGAAAGATGAAACTCATGTGGAATCATCCTCAGGTAGTGCAGATTCAAGTTTGTTCAAATCATGACCCCCGGGGCTAGGGTGGGGCCAAAATGGCCGACCCAAGTTTTACATAAGGATATATAGGGAAACCTTTTAAAATCTTCTTTTCAAGTACTTCATAGCTTAATATGATTAGTGATATTTATATGGAATCATCCTCAGGTAGTGTAGATTCTAGTTTGTTCAAATGATGACCGCCTGGAGGGGGGGAGGAGAGTAAATTCAAGCCCGATGTTCTCAGGTGAGCGCTGTGGCCCCTGGGCCTCTTGTTATATTATACTACCCGTGTTTACCGTGTATTATCTGCTGATTTTGATTTAAGTAAAGAGTGATAATTAAATTAACTGAATGACAAGTACTACTCGTAATTACCGACCGGAATGACCATGTACTGCGCGTACATGTATATAGCCCTATCGTTGTCTTTTCTCAAATTTCCTGGAGATTATTGAAAATAAATTCACTGTTCTTGAATTCACGGATTTATTTACACCGTGAATATAGTGAATATTAACACCGCGAGTTATTTTCCCCCTATACAGTATCGCACAATACATGCATTAAAAAATGCTGTAAAATAATACGTTACCGATCAGACTTGTTTGTTTGACATTAGAATGTTTGTTTGACATTGGCAATGAAAATTGTTTAAAGAGAACAAGTGCAAAAATTAAAACAAGTCAGTGGTAGCGGATTTTAATGATTGCTTACTATATTAGAAATAAAGCAACAAACATTTGATTTCTTGGTCTTTTTATCAAAGCATAATGAGAAGTTATGTACTGGCTTCTAGTTATTGTTCTCACATATTATAAATGTCAACCTCTCAATCTGCACTATTTATTAGTCAGTGTACTATAACTACATGTGCGAAAATACTTGTTACAACATATTCTAAATGACAAACTCTCAATCTGTGTTTTTATAAGTGGGTTACATTTGTGATCAAACGATTCACACACTTGCACATAAATCCAACAAGTAATCAAATCATGTTAATTTCTCTTTATAGTTTCAACAATTTATCTAAGATTCATGGGTACACAGATAGGACGCTTAGTTAAGTGCGGGGAAAATCATTAATACAATATGCAAGATCTTGACCTTTTTGCGATTCATGAGCTCTATTTGAATGTCATTAAATTTATTGAAGCAGAAACAGCCATCCTCGCTACGTCGAAGCTTACAGGCTTAAGCAAATGATGGCGGGGGATACGACAAAGCAACAAATTCCCGTAAACAAAATTGAACTATGTATTTACAGAAATGCGAGTAATATTAGGCTGTGTGCACACATTTTTCTACGTTTGTCAATTTGATTTTTTTTTCATTCCCCCCATACGTTTGTAATAACGGAACAATATAGGATCTAAAAAGTTACTAGATGATGCTTTATAACATATGCGCTTTGTGGAATGATTCATGGGTTCAGGTTCTTATCACATCTACAAATTCCGTATTTTAGTTCAGATTTGCATTAAAAAAATCCCTTTTTAAAAAAAAATCGTTTTTGTTTATTGAATAAACTCTTTTTTTCTTTACTTAAATAATAATTTTGTTGCTCTTTATTCAATAATTTCAGGGCAGTTTTTTTGGTTTGCACTATTGGGCTACCGTATCATATTCATCCTGATTATGAATACATTTTAATATCAAAATATTGTCGATATTCACATTGCGCACCTGAACTGTACTGCGTAGATTACTGTTAAAAGCAGACAGTGGGGACCGTTCTGGGCCACGATCACCGTCATGGGGATTCTCTGTTGCTCACCATATAAGGTGATCTTTCGATTGAATTTCGATTGAAATTTTGATCTACTAAAAATTTACAAAAAAAGGAAACGAACACTAGTGAATTTTAATTAGTCCCTTAGTCAAGAGTGATTTTTCACTTAAAAAATTTACTGGATATTAACAGACGCGTGTGAAGCAGAAACATGACGTTATAAGAGACTTAAATTACCCTTGCTTTCGTGCACCGATGAACACTTACAGGCTTTCTTTATTTTTTTTTCATTTTTCATTATTTTCGTATTAAATATAATATCATTATGAAACTTAAAAAACATTATCATAAAAAGTTACTTTTTTATGACAAGAAAAGAAATTAAATTTAGCAAAGAAAAACTAAACTGTTTCCCCTGTATACCATGTTTTGGGACGATCCTCGTACAATAGTGAAAAAAAATATATGTATGAAGAATGTATTTTATACCATGTAATGTATGTTTTTTCGTTTTATTTTAAATAAAAACTGTTCAGCTGTAAATGTTTGTTTTAGTGGTAAATTGTCATGTAATAAAATTTGAGTCTGATCCCCGCATGAGCCATATTGTTCATTGGGAAATACTGAATATATGAAATTTTTTAATCATAACTAAAAACCTATGAAGATTTTCTTCTTGAAAAAGATTTTTTTTTCTTTTACATTGTATAGTCTATAATATCGTACTGGGATATTTTGCACTTTACTATATGAAATAATTCAATAAATTGTAAATACTTTTGTTTATTATTTGTTGAGAAATAAAATTATATTTATAAGTGGTTGAGAACTGCCGTCCGATTTTTCGAAAAGATGATGTATGATTTTGACTCTGACATTTGCTCAAACATTATGACATCAAGACTTCTCTCCTTTGATTTCAATCTTTGATTTATATAACATTATAAATAATGTATATAGATGAAGTCTTTTGGCCCTGCTGAACCCCGTATTTGAAGGGTCAGACCTTTTTAGCTCACCTGAGCCGAAGGCTCAAATGAGCTTTTCTGATCACATTTTGTCCGGCGTCCGACCATCCGTCTGTCTGTCAGTAAACTTTTCATATTTACGACTTCTTCTCAAGAACCGCTGGGCCAATTTCAACCAAACTTGCAACAAAGTATATCCTTGGGTGAAGGGGATTCAAGTTTGTTCAAATGAAGATCCACGCCCTCATTCAAGGGGAGATACTTGGGAACTAATGAAAATTTAGTGGCATATTTAAAAAATCTTCTTCTCAAGAACCACTGTGCCAGGAAAGATGGAACTTATGGGGAAACATCCTCAGGTAGTGTAGATTCAATTTTGTACAAATCATGACCCCCGGGGGTAGGGCGGGGCCAAAATGGCTGACCAAAGTTTTACATAGAAATATATAGGAAAATTCTTTAAAAATCTTCTTTTCAAGAATGACAAAGCCATAATTCATCATATTTATATGGGAGCATGCTCAGGTAGTGTAGATTCAAGTTTGTTCAAATCATGACCCCCGGGGGTAGGGCGGGGCCAAAATGGCCGACCAAAGTTTTACATAGAAATATATAGGAAAATTCTTTAAAAATCTTCTTCTCTAGAATGACAAAGCTGTAATTCATCATACTTATATGGAAGCATGCTCAAGTAGTGTACATTCAAATTTGTTCAAATCATAACCCCCAGGGGTAGGACGCGGCCAAAATGGCCGACCAAAGTTTTTAAAGATATATATATATATATATAGGAAAATTCTTTAAAATCGTTTTCTAAAAAAAAGCAAATCCATAATTCGTCATGGGACTACTTTTGGATTTAAACTTTACAATAAAAAGCCATTTTCTACTTTTTCCTACCCTTAGTGCTCAGGTGAGCGATGTGGCCCATGGGCCTCTTGCTTCTCAATACCACGTAAACTATAACGTACGATAAGACTTCCGATCTTAAACATTTCTTTCGAAAAACTATTCAGACTATTAAGCACGAGCATTTTTGGCCCCTAATCGTGCCAAATTACAAAACATATGGTCATAATTTTACAAATTATTGCTGCAAATTTTTAAGATAGACATTTTGTTTCATTTATTTATAGCACAAAAATGATCACGAAGAGTTATAGATGAAAAACTTTTGGCCCCCTGGGTCCCTTGTAAAAGGGGTCAGACCATTTTCATTCAAATCAATTGAAAGATCTCTTATTTCTAAAAAAAAAAAAAAAAAACATTTCCTCTATATATGCTAACAAAATGATTACAAATAAGAGGATATGATAGAGAATTTGTCAGATTTTGCGAGATATTAGTTAGCCTATATTTCGAGCCCAGGCGAGCTTCGATGCTTTTTACATTGGAAAGACATAGACACAAAAAGCAAATATCCTTCCTTTGTCTACAGTGAATGTCCATTTTTTCGTTTTGGAGTGTTTGCCAGGACAAGCTGACTCTCTAAAAATCAGAACTCAATCGTGTTTCAGGATCGGATATTACGTCACAAAGAACCAAAAATTAAAAAAAATATCAAGACAATTCAGTATCTATTGCATCTGAGAATTTGGTGTATCTAAGAAATCGCGTGCACAAACGGTAGAAAGGCAAATAATACTGTGTCAAACTCACGTTTTTGTATAATTTCCTAGTTGCACTTTTATTTTAAGTATTAATTAAAACAATATATATAAATATATACAGACCCTGAGGCGTGCTACTACCCCACACGCTCGCTGCATGAACGGTACACGAACGCAATACGGTTTGCACGAAACCCTGCACGGTATCTGTGCATACATTTAACAAAAGATTTTAAAAAAGAATAGAAAATTAAGCATTTATTTAAACTAACATTAGATTGAAAGTTACAACAAAAAATGAAAAACTGTACTAATAACCTCCCGGTTTCGAAACATGTGGTCGTCAGTGCTTGTGAAGTATTATTATAAAATCCATTTATTTGACAATAATAAGCAACAAGTTTTATGTATTAAAAAGTATTAAATGACACTTCGTTTCAAAACTTTCTTTCACGTACTTTAAATGTAAAGACAAGAGCTGAGTCCTGATATATTTTTACTTTAAATTAAAAGAAAAAAAATGACAGAATTTTTCTGTCTTTCTTTGAGAAAATTTTTTTTTAAAGAAGCCATGTTCGCGTTGATAGTATATTGAATTCAATGCCTTTAAAATTGTTGTATATAGTTGATTAATTTGAACACATTTTCTTTAGAATGAAAAGAAAACAAACAAATATATATTATACATTACCATGTAATTTCATTTTGTTGTTCCATTTTTTTTACTCCTAAATTGTCACAAGCACAACTAATTCAATAATAAAATACTAATACAATATGACATCCTGACCCATCGATAGCCATATTTAAAATTAAAGGACTTCCGAATGAATCCTACACGATTCTTGCACGAAAGTCACGTTTCTCACACGGTTCTTACACGAAAGTCGCATATTTCTCATGCGCTTCTCATACGCTCGCTGCATGGTTTGCATGAAATTAAACGCTTTGGAGGTTACACGAAACGCTACACGGTTTGCACGAAACGCATCGCGGTTTACACGAAACGCTACACGATTTTCACGAAACAGAAAGTCACACGCTTTTTGGGGGGTTTTAGCACGTCTCAGGGTCTTTATTTCTGCGAATAATATATGTCTTTACTTCAGAACTACGTATCTAGAATACATTATGTTCGCACTTTGAGTCATTGAAAGTACATTGATTGCAAGTTAGTATTTCATTATCATTTAAACGTTTTTTTTTATTGATATTATCATAACCGGGTCAACCTCATTCTGGACTCCAGCCTTAATTTTTGTTATTTCCCAACCAGCAAAGGTTTAGGAAGGCAGAGTCCCGAATGACATTGGGCCGATCATGCATATGTTTGTCATCCACCAGGATCTTATTAAATTCCGCAGTGAGAGGTAAACCAACTGAACATCTCTTTTACTCCTCTGTTGACCAGTGACCAATTATTTACGAAAGCTTTTATTTCACCCCTCTTGGAAACTGGTTTGCCTGTATAAATACAACAGAGAAGACAACTCGTCGGAATTTCTTTTTATTTTTACAATCCATTTTATATTTTAAACAACTTCATTCAACACAATAAATAGTACAAGAAATATTAAACATTACAAAATATCTTTTCCTGCAAAGAAAATGAGCCAACTGAAGCTTAACAATCTGAAACTTAGCTTTTATTAAAATTATTTACAAAAGCTTGTAAAAATCTCTTACCTGTATAAATACAACAGAGAAGACAACTCGTCGGAATTTCTGACGAGAAATCTTTCCCCGTCGCATTCATACTACTCATGTGTAAGAGATCCCGCCCTGACCATATTTGATATTTTATCAAAATTTTCAACTACAAACATCAATTTGCGACTTGAATTTTTACTTACATTTCTGTACCTCTTTATCCTTTTGACTTTTGAAATACACTTTAAAATTCATATTAAACTTCTTGCAAAATCTTTACTTTTTATCATTTTGTTGATAATTTATTCCAATGGTTGACCTTTCGCCTGTTACGTAGGATTGGCTGTCCCTTTCCCTATGACCAAAAATGACCTGACGAAATCAAGTTTCATCACCCTCATGCAACCACTCTCACCGCATTTCTCAGGTGATAGTTTCACTCAGCATCTTTGACTATTTTTATCTGATACTAGGAAATATCGATCCCCTCGTGTCCTCTCGTTTCTCTCACACACTAATTTGTTTCTATTTTTAAGCAGTTCTTGTTATGATATTAGGAAGTGAATGTCCTCTCGTTTTTCTCTCACACAAATTTCTGTTATATATTTATTTTTATGCAATTTTTGTTATGATAATATATTCGACCAAACTATTTGTAAAGAGAATTAAAGGTCAAGTACGGTAAAAAATGATCTTAAAAAATAAAGTTTATAATTCATTAAAAGCATTAAATGAAAGTTTATGGCTGTGTTTGGATTATTTTTAAATGTAGATATTTGCGCAAAATACATGTTCAAATATCGTTATTTATAGACATGGGCAATAGAGTTATCGCTCTATTTCATGACGTCATCAGAGACAATTGCTGTTATAGGTAGTTTTCAGTAGACCCAAATTAACAAGAGTTATTTCCCTTCGGCCGCCATATTGTGGGTCGACATGCTCATATTCCTTCATAATTCAACCAACTTTAACTTTTTATACTGGCTATTGTGGGCTGGGAAGCATTGTTTTTATGACAATAATACATTTGTTAGAGCCTCCTTTATTTTATAATGTTTATTCAATAACAATTTTCCCCCTAATATTTCTGCTACACCCTCGTATATTTGGTAGGACAAAGAGGGAAAATTACCTGTCTGACCCACAGGATGGCGGCCACAGGAAAAAAAAAACTCTTGTTAATACGGGTTTACTGAAAACTATCTATAGGCGCTATTCTATAAACAGCCAATAACTGATTAAAATGACTAGTTTCAACGCAATACCGTGTTATTGACGGTAAACTCGAAGATATACCTGAGTTAACAGATTCAACCAATTATGTTTGAGCTCATAACAAAGCAATCAAAATATGTTAGGCCTGCCTACATGGACCCTATGTCATCGAAGTTAGAATCTGAGAATAATGAATGCAAAACGGGAAATTCTCCAAGTAACAATGATTTGTTATGTTTTTTGTATTGAAAATAAATTAAAAACAGATATTCAAAAACAATATGAAAATCGAAACCTTTGGGACATTATTTGCATCTTTGTAGAATACATTGTTTTGTTCGTTAGATTACTATAAACTAGTAGACTCGAAAAGTAGTGATAGTAAGCTTTTAAACCATGTAAACAATTATTAGCATAGTTAAAAATGATCAGGTTGTGGTTGCTTCAAATCGTACCCCCATTTCAATAAAAATAATTCAGAAAAAAAACTAGAACTTTCAGCATGCGAGCATGTCTCATTTTTAAAATAAAAATGCGGCGTTTAAATTTTTGGAAACCAATTTCCGAAATCTAAATAAAATAACAAGAGAACCCTGCTAGATACTGCTAGGGCCGTTCAAAAATTATGCGGACTATATATTTGATGACATAATCAGGCAAAATGTCATATTCAATGTAAATGAATCTTTACTTACATGGTTTAAAATTTCATATCAAAATATTGTAAATTGAAATCAATTTAGGGTGATTTATCAGGACTTTACTACGTCATGGAGCAGAAAAATCTTCGACGTGAGGGCATTATGAAAAAATATTAGCTTTCATTTTCTCAACATTCTCCCAAGAGTTTCTGTTAAGCCTGAAATACCTTTTCTACTCAACATCCATGCACTATTTCTTGTTAAAATCTATAAAACAAGTAAATCATTTTCTTTTCTTTTTTTTTTTTTGTTTTAATACCAAAAACTGCAGGTACGTATAAATGAAATATAGTGTGACATTGGTCACTCTATTTTTACAGTCCAGATAAAGTTTTTGCACAGGCACCTGAAGTATGGTGAAAGAACGCACAAGTCAATCCACTTGCATAGAATGACAAATAGACGTGATTGACGGGGGAAATTATATATTTTTGATATATTTTACGCTCTTACAATTTTTATATAAAAGAAGGGGGAAGGGGGTATCGATCAATACGTCAGGCGCCTGGGTATTCCCCACCAGTACTAGTCCCTTTCCCGTATCAACTTAGAAACCTATAACCATGCACGATCCCGTTGAGGATCTAGGAGCTTCACCTATATAACTATGAATTAACCTTTCTCGTGACTTTATGTCCTTAATTTCAATATACATTCGCATGCCTACAAACCCAATTTTGTATATATATAATAAAAAAAAATAATAATAAATCACGTAATTGTTCATGTACCTTGACGACATTGTGAGTGAATTTAATGGTATAGAATACATACTCTCTGCAATCGTTTTCAAAATGTAAAGGTTTTGCACGGTGATTTCGGAAGATGTAGCGGTAATGAGCAGCCGACAGATGAAAAGCAGCGATAGTTGGATGGATTTTTTTTACTCTGTAGCGATAATATTAAACTCCTGTGTCTTATCTTTGTTAGAGTGTTTTAAAACACTTTCTGCAGTTCATTTTAAGTGTCCCGGCAAAAAAAAAAACAGCATAAAATTTGTTGATCTCGTTAGAGTGTTTTAAAACACTATCTGCAGTTCATTTTAAGTGTCCCGGCAAAAAAAAAACAGCATAAAATTTGTTGATCTCGTTTGAAATAATACTTGTACTGCGTATGGTCACTATATTTTCCAGATACGTAAGTATTTTTTCTCTGTTTGCTTACAGATAGATTAACTAAATATTATTAGTTCATGTATTGAAATTTTGCGGATGTTTGTTAATGCACTGTACTACAGACGATTTGACCATTACACTGTGTGCTCTACCTCTTTTGGATCCTTCGAGGAAAAGAAATAAACTTAACACTCTTTATAGATTTTATATAACAGTTTAAAGCTGCGCACTGAACCATAACCCTAGAAAGATTTTTTTAAAGCACTTGTAAACAACCAGTAATCTCCTAATCTGTCTTTCTATAAGTCGCTGCTGTCAAAAGTTGTCTCTGATGACGTAATACGTTATGGGCGATAACTAAAAATATATTGATAGCCCATGTAAATTTTAATCACGCAGCATATGTAATGCCACGCGGTTTTCAATTAAACAGCTATGGGAATTTTAAACATATGAGACCGGTACACAATTATGCATATATTATTCCAATTTTACAAAAATCTCCGTACTTGACCTTTAAGATAACTTTGCAGCAGAGAAAAATTGAAATAATGGAGAACCCTGTACCTCACATACTAACCTCATACGTAAACGGTGTTTTTTTGAATGATATATAAAAAATCAATTATAATTATTAATGTACTTTTAATACTTTATTGAAATATACAAAGCATTTAGGAATTGTTTCATCTGCAGATTAGTTGAAAGCACGTCTTCAGAAAGACTGGTCATAATTCCTTTTATTCCAGGCCTATACATGTACACTACGTTTAAAATGTATGAATATGCTTATTACAATTCAAAAGAAATGCCAAGACCAAGATAGGACAAGTAATGTCGTATGGCCCCCAAATTTCTCAGAAAATAGATTACTTGTAAATAAAAAGACACCCCAGTCTTTTGAAAGATGGAAACACCTACTTTTTATAAAACATATTAGATTTCTTCTTATTCGTCCATAAAATGATTTTAGAGGACTTTGTTTCTGCACGATCACGAAAAATAGTAAGAATATGCAGTTTTTTTCAGCATTCTTACGCTCTTAAAACTTAAGAGTACCAATATTTTGTTATTTAAGAACAATACATAAGTACTTGCTTTGTATAAAAAATCTTCGTGGTACTCTTAGTCGCTCATTGTTAAATATTAAAAAAATCAAGAAAAAGCGTATATATTTTATAAAAATTGATTGGTGATGATCAACCTGCTATTTCCAGATTAACAATGTGACGGGAATGTTATGTTATACAAGCTGCTCATTGTCAAACGGTATAGTTATTTGTAATTTTTGTAAAAGGTACATAATTAACACATTTTTTTCAAACCATTAATCGTCTCGGATAAAGAAAAAGTTGTTTAGAATTAATAAACTCACCGGAGATATTTCAAGTCTTTGAAAACACACATAATAGCAGTCGTGCGACAGGAAATGCCCTAGAATTTTCGACTGGATTCCCACTTTCCTGAAAGGATCAGTCATGTTTTGGTGAAAAATCAAATGAATATTTTCCTGCATGCAATGATACGAGTGATAACGAAATTATCCACGATGATATTTCTACTTGTAGTATTTCATGAATACGTAGCGCCTGCTGTACGACGCAATTTTTGTTTTGCCTGGGAGCGGATCAAAATCCACCACACGCACCTGCTTTGAATAAATACGGAATAGATAATTTTTATCGATTTGTTTTTGCTCATATTTCTTCAAAATTATAAGGACAACTTTTTAAAATTAACATAACAAGGTGGATTTGTATTTTTTGTTTTGTTATTATTAAAAAAAATTAATTAAAAAATGGGAATATGAGATAAAAAAAAAAACAAAAACAAACAAGTTTTGGATGATGAGAGTACAAAGACATCATAGATCCTAGATCCTAGATTAATCCTTGCAGAAACAATGTACATGTACTCACTTAACAACTTGCTCTAATTGTTTTCTCTAAAAGATCAAACAAAATTAATATTATGAAAAATGAGGTTCTATTAAGCATTGAAGGGGGTGCAAGCTATATTTTCCTTCCAAAATCCTTTTTGCAACTCAAAGTCGTTTTATAGCTACAGAAATTGAAAACCGAAACCCTGGGGCTTTAGGGTCTAAAGCCTCTTATCAAATCTTAAATCATAATTTGACAGTGAAATAAAAAGTAAATCAGACGTATGTTACAAATATTTCATGAACTTGTAGATCGACATGGCCTTAATCATTTTTCCTTATAAAATACCAATTTAGTAGGTATCTCAATAATCAGTCGTCTTATAGTTATGAAATATCATGAAATGATCATTGATTTAAAATCTTACTGAAAATTTCTAGCTAGTTTTTATATATATTATATTCTCCCTCACTTCGTTCGTCCAAATATAAATTAATTGAGAACATGTGTCGTAAACAGGATGCTGCTCGTTAGCTCTTTATATATTTGGACGAACGAAGTTAGGGAGAATATAATATATCAAAACTAGCTAGGAACCAAATCTGTCAGAGATGGTAGAATCTTTTTGTTTGCAAAGATGAATTATAATTAATAAATTTTATTATTATATTATATTATTATTATTATATTAATTTTATTATTTATTATATTATTATTTAAATTTATTATTTCTTATTATTTATTAATTATTTATTATTAATCTTATTAGATTTCTCTTAATGTACTTAGTATTTTTCTTTTCAATATACAGCAGCAATGACCTCTCATTTTTATATAAATTAATAAATAAATAGAACTACAATTGTTTTTTTCTGTTGACTTACCCAAGTCCATTAATTGAAATGAACATATTTTCATTTACATGTATGTATGCTAGTAGATAATAGTATGAGTTTTCGCAAAAAGTAATAGTACTTGGCAACAGAATGATATATACAACTTTATAATTTTTGTAAAACTTGAATAAAGCCATAATCCAAGTTGCCAATAATATTCAATCAATTTTCAAACAAGTGTAACATTTAAGCAGGAATGGAGAATTATCGTGCATAGTTCTTTATTTTTGATATTTTATTTGGTTACTAGGGATTTATATGGGTACTAAGGGTCTATTGGGTAACTGAAAGTTTAATTTTTTTTAGATATTGATTCGTTTTTACATTATATTTTATGTATATATTCACTGTACATAAAATACCCACAAATATGTAATTGTCACATTATTATTTTGTCATTCTGTTGCTCACCGTGGTTGCATACGAACTGTTAAGAAATCTTCCTACACTTTCATACATTTTTTACATGACTGTAATGCTGTTGCTAAGGATTTCTTTGATGCCTGTAGGATTAAACTTTGAATTCTAAAGATACATAGATCTTAATCCTTAAGATACCAACATTGAACCTTAGAATTTCATTTCATTGTACTCAAACTCCCTTTTTCCCAATATTTTTATGCATTTAAAGTTGTTAATAGGGACGTTTTTGGTTGCCATAGAAAATTAAATTCTGTATTTCACCTACAATTTGCAATGGTTTTAGGATTTAAATGATTTTTATCATGTGTTACTTAAAAATATGGAACGCATACATAATTCTATAAATAAATGTTTCTGAAATTGGTTTTAAATTCAATTTATGGTTGTGTTTGATGTGTTGCTAGGCAACCAAATTACAGGGATAACACAAAAAAAATACCATTTCCTGTTAGGCTTGATACCCGTGTATTACATATTATATTAGTTTTTTTTAAGAGGGGGCCTAGATTGGTTCTTGTCCTATCTTATTCTTTCCTTTTTAGCTCACCTGAGCCAAAGGCTCAAGTGAGCTTTTCTGATCACATTTTGTCCGGCGTCCGTCTGTCCGTCTGTCCGTCTGTCTGTCTGTCCGTCCGTCTGTCCGTCTGTCCGTCTGTCTGTAAACTTTTCACATCTTCGACTTCTTCTCAAGAACAACTGGGCCAATTTCAACCAAACTTGGCACAAAGCATCCTTGGGTGAAGGGGGTTCAAGTTCAAGGCCATACCCTTTTTCAAGGGGAGATAATCATGAATTTGTTAAAAATTAATGGCATTTTTAACAAATCTTCTTCTCCAGAACCGCTGGGCCAGGAAAGATGAAACTCATGTGGAATCATCCTCAGGTAGTGTAGATTCAAGTTTATTCAAATCATGACCCCCGGGGCAAGGGTGGGGCCAAAATGGCCGACCCAAGTTTTACATAGGAATATATACTAGGAAAATCTTTAAAAATCTTCTTCTCCAGAACCACTGGGCCAGGAAAGATGAAACTCATGTGGAATAATCCACAGGAAGTGCAAATTAAAGTTTGTTCAAATCATGACCCCTGGGGCTAGGGTGGGGCCAAAATGGCCGACCCAAGTTTTACATAAGGATATATAGGGAAACCTTTTAAAATCTTCTTTTCAAGTACACATGTACTTCAAAGCTATGATTAGTGATTTTTTTTAATATGGAATCATCTTCAGGTAGTGTATATTCTAGTTTGTTCAAATGATGACCGCCTGGAGGGGGGGGGGGAGTAAATTCAAGCCCGATGTGCTCAGGTGAGCGCTGTGGCCCCTGGGCCTCTTGTTGTTATTCTAACAATTTTTATTTTTGGATATGAAGTGCACACGCGACACTCATCATATTGTAAGATTTATTGCAGGGTAAATCTAATACATGGGCAAAACTAGGTGAGTGTCCTTCAAGTACTTCATATTCAATATATCGATTTATAAATGCCACCCTCTTATATTTTCTCGTAGGCCTAATGTTAAAGCATTTGCTGGTACATCTAAGTTTGTGTTAGATACGGTGTAAATTTATCTCATATTAACTTTTAAAATATTAATAACAAAACTTTAGACATTCATCTTGAATTCTATACTAATTTTGAAAAAAAAAAGTTGAAAGAACTATATGCGGTATCAACCAACATTTGCCCCCCAAAATCAAACTTTGAGTAATATTTAATTAAGTCCTTAAACAGGGGAGTATATGCTGACTTCAAAGCACTGAATAATTTCATAAGTAATGACGTCATATGTACGTAATGACGTCACAAATATGACGTAATTTCATTTTTTTATGAATTTTGCAGAAAAATGTACATATTTCGTCGATATTTTAAATAAAAGTCACCGAGCGCATGTGTGTTCAGGATAAATATTTTGATATAATGTGTAGAATGATAATATCAATGAAATATGTCAATATTGTTCCTGAACACACATGCGCTCTATAAATTTTAAAGCTTAAATTGTTGAAATTTTGTCCATTTTGTCCTCTTTCTGAAAAAAGATATAAAATCGGACTAGTTTGTGACGTCATAAAAACAGAAATTGTGTATACACTGCTCTGGAACTATAATATTTTCTGTTAACTTATATTTCTCGTACAATTTATTGAATTCAGCACATTTCAGGAAGTTTTCAAAATTTGACTTTTGTGGGGGCAAACATATGCAATATACCGCATATAGTTCTTTATTTTTATGACAATAAGTGAGCCGATAAACAGCGTTATCGAAACTCCCCCTTTACATATACATGTATAGATGTTATCTGATTATGTATACTCAGGAAACAGACAGTTGGTAAATTTATACGTTTTATGCTGCCGTGTATAAAAATCAGTATAAAATGTAAAAAATGTTAAAAAAAAGTAAGAAAAAAGCTTTTATTTTGTGAAGTAGATTGATTGATTGATTGTATATTGTTAAACGTCCCTCTCGAGAGTTTTCACTGAGATGGAGACGTCACCGTATGCCGGTGAAGGGCTTCAAAATTTGACCTTTACTTGGCACTCAGGGCCATTGAGCAGTAAGGGATCTTTATCTCGTGCCAACCCCTGCCGCTGACACGGGGCCTCGGTTTTTAAGGTCTCATCCGAAGGACCCGCAACTTTCACTTCAAAGTGCCGAGCGTATGGCGAAGTAACAGTTGCTACCCATTTTAACGACTAGGTCAGTCGCGGTCGAGATACGAACTGACGACCTCCCGATCACGGAGCGAGCGCTCTACCGGCTAAGCTACCGTGCACGTTTTTTTTTCTTCTGAATTAGAAGATGTAAAAATCTTACTCATTACTAAATACTAATACATATGTTTTAAAGTTAAATACCCCTCTTTTCCAAAATTCACCATTTATTAAATTCTACAAACCGATTTTCATCAGTAACAATAGCATTCGATTCAAGTGAAAAATAGTTTGAAGCATGAAGAGTTGTTTACTTTTTGAAGAAACACAGGTTCAAGGACGCACTGATATGATATGGAACATTTTTGAATTTATTTTAATTAAATTAAACATTTAAATATAAAATGCGATCTCGAAAAAGTTTTGAAATTTCTACCAAGCCTTTTTATTAAATGAGGTAAATCATGTTTATTTTTTCCTCTCACAACATGCATGCACAATGGTAGAGAATTTAATTACATGTATTTTCAATGAACTGCCTTATATAATTTGCAGCATTACTGTTTTTTTTCCTTTATAAACAATATAAGCAAAACAGTAACGTCAAATTATTTTTCTAAACATTTACGTCAAATAACGTCATTTTGACTTTACTGGATTTGACAATGTTTTTTTTTCTCTTTGATATTGAAAATTTAGGAAAGTTTTCATTCAAAGTACATATCTGTGTTACCATTTTAGTTATTCTATTCTCAGTGGCACATTGTTTTTTATCCATTTATTGGGTTTAACGTTTCAATAATGTTAAATGTAACCTTTGTTGTTCAAAACATAGAGTATCATCCTTGTAATATTTAAAGCCATCGTTTAAAATATATATATATATATTGATAGCTGCAGAACTGTAGCTCTCTAATTGAGATAATCCGGACAGATATAGCAGAGAGTAACAGATCCAAACAAAAAAAATCGTTTTTTCTTTAGTCACTAACTTCGTACATAATTTCCTATATTGTATGCGTATATATTCTTTAAAACAAAAAACACATAACTTTAAAAAAAATGCTTCTCTGCGCGATCTCCTATAAAGACGTCGGAAGAGACATTTCTAATCCGACCTTTCAAAAACATAAAGAGCTGTTTGGGACCGTTGAATAATGGAAAATAAAGTATCCAAAATAGTTGTAAAATGCATGATTATATCAACGAAAAAAATATTCTAAAATAAAGGGGAAGCTGAAAATACAAGAAATTATATCAAGTGTGGGTGACAAATTAGTAGCATGGTAATTTAAATGTTTTTTATGCTTGTATCTGTAGTTGTCTGCTTTATCTGCTTGAATTTTCTCAGGCAAAGAGCTACATTTCAGAAGTAAATGATATATTTGCTGCATCGATTTATTTTTTCCCTTTTCACTTCTCATTTTTTCCACAATTATTGTAGAATGACACTGCATTGACAGATAATATATAAAAGTATGTAGTCATAACCCCATTTCACACATTAGCATTTAATCTTTTAAAGAACGATAACTTTAATAACCGGATGTTTCAGTCATACAAACTCAAAGGAACACGACTGCCATATTTTCCTTATAGGGATGTTTGATTTTGAATGGTACAGTATTTATATTGTTTTTTTTTTCATCTAATAAGGCATATTTAAGACTTACTCGTGCGATGCATATATTTAACAAACACAAATTTACATTGAATCTATAGCATGAGTTCATTTGAAGTAGTAGATTTATTATTTACATAACATTCCACTTTCGTTTTCGCATTATGCCTATTAAAGACGTTACCTATGTTTAAATGTCTAAGTTATTGTCAATAATTGCCAATCCGAAAAAAAAGTATAAGCTTTTTGGGACCATAATGACAATAATGCAAATAAAAAATATATTTGATATCTTTCCCCACTAATATTATTAATGTTTAATATTTAAATGATAAGATTGTAAAATCGTGTGTCACTGGTATCAATATTGAATCCTGAAGGATATGGAGATAACGAGCAGTATTTAATCTAAAGTCTATAAAACAATACAAATCGGTGACGTTTTAAAATATTTTCTTTTCTGCCTCTCAAAATTATTATAGAAAAAAAAGGTAAAATTATAATTCTAATACAATCAAAGAAATTTTCAAATATAAGTCTAAGTAATAATTAGGGACTAGAGTTCCTACAGATATCTAATAAACATGATTTTTCAAACAAACTAGAACTATGAAAGCTTTTATAAGCTTCCAATCTGAGTACAGATTTGAGCCAAAGATCCATAAAAAGTAGTTTTTCTCTCTTAGTAAACGGTTAAAACTGTTGTTTTTTTTTTTATTTTTTTTATCTGTATGTGACAAATTTACCATACGTGAAAATGAGAACATTAAAATAAAGAAAGCATATAAAAATATATCCTGTTAATTAAGAAAAAAGAGAAAATTCGAACAAGAAATATGAATTCTTATTAATTATGTATGTCAATTTGGTAATATTATGCTATAGACCTTTTATAGTACAAGTAGCATCTTTTTTATGCAAAACGAAAAACATTCTATATTTTGAAATGCAATTAGGGATTGTATAATTGGCATTAGTATCTTTATTATTATTAATATCCAGGACAAAGGTAATGACTTTGACCTGATTTTGCCTCTAATATAAAACGATCTTAGTTAACTTAGATATATTTTTTTTATTCTGAGAAATTTCATCTTTTTTTTTGATACAAAAAATATAATAAGAATTCTACCTTAAGCTGTTGATTTTGGTAAATCCTTATGATTTCACACTGTCCAAATGTTCTTTGGAATCATAGATTACAATTATTAAATGTAACAAACAGTGTTTAATGAAAGTACTGAAAGTATTGAAAAGCGGTTAGCATGCTTTCATCTAATATGTACAACAAAAACTGCATAAAATAATGATGTTTAAGTGCATATCTTTGTGCATGTACAATGTCATCAGAGAAGAAACAGACTTGTGCCATGCTAAAGAAGAAGACATTCTGAATGTTGTAATACTTTAAAAAATAGTAAATGCTAACAGCAGCCTAAACTGATGTCACAAATGCATGTTTCAAAATATCAATGTGAAATATGACCTATGGCTAAATAAATTCCTATATTTTGTTTATTAGTATGTCAAAAAATATTCGAATCTTATTGAGATCTTAAAAAAAGTCCATGCAGTTAATCGACCAGGTATGGAAACTATGCAAAACCATATAGGCTCAAGGTCCATGCGATTAGAGGGTATTGAAGTATCGATGGAGTTCATCATTCAAAATGTTAATCCTCCCATTCTTATAAAGCTACAATCATTTGAAAACCCTTGCCCTTTGTATGTGTAGGAAATTGATCATTTGTATCTCTTTTCCTGTCTGCTAACATAATTCTTACGTACAGCAGTGCTCCATGACGCTCAATGACGTTCCAATTTTTGGGTTTGTTTTTACGCGTGGATCATTTATAAATGGCTATAAAACTGTCGTATACCCTCAAATCTACTTAAAATTTTCTCCCAGAAACGTTTCATACAGATACTTTAGCGACGGGTAAAATATCATAAATCTTTTTGCGCTACAATTGTGCAAATTTTAATTTAAATATATCAGAACCTTAAACCAATGGGTTTATAGTACTTTAATAAAAAAAAACCCCAAGGTTTTCTCTATAGTAAATCAAAGTTCCAAAGTTTTCATCATAGTAAATCAAAGTTCTAAAGTTTTCACCACAGTAAATCAAGGTTCCAAAGTTATAACTTTGATGCTTTAGTTAACTATAATTAACTATATATTTTTTTTGTTAGAGTACATTGTTTAACTTTCCTCACGAGAATTTTTCACTCATATGGAGACGTTGCCGTATGCCGGTAAGGGCTTCAAAATTTGACCTTTACTTAGCACTCAGGGCCCTTGAGCAGTGAGGGATCTTTATCGTGCCAACGCCTGCCGCTGACACGGGGCCTCGGTTTTTAAGGTCTCATCCGAAGGACCCGCAACTTTCACTTCAAATTGCCGAGCGCATGGCGAAGGAACAGTTGCTACCTATTTTATCGACTAGGTCAGTCGCGGCCGAAATACGAACTCATGACCTTCCGATCCCGGAGCGAGTGCTCTAATGACTAAGCTACCGAGAACGGTAGAAGCAGGAAAGATTTTCAAAGAATTAATGTATTTTCACTATATAATCATTATAGAGCCACGCCTTAACACCAGATCCCCTGATCCTGGGGCCATAAAATTCACAAATTTGGTAGAGACATTCTTGCTCATCATAACTATGTACTTAGTTAGTTTATTTAATACTCAGGAGAGAGAAGAAGATTTTCAAAAAATTAATGCATTGTCACTTTATAATCAATAGAACCCCAAACTTACACCAGGACCCCTGACCTTGGGGCCATAGAAGTCACAGTTTTATAAGAGGCACTCTTGCTCATCATAACTATGTACTTAGTAAGTTTGTTTAATACCTAGTAGCAGAGAAGAAGATTTTCAAAGAGATAATGCATTTTCACTATATCATCAATAGAGCCCCACCCTAACTCCAGAACCCCTGACCCCGGGGGCATAACATTCAAATTTTTTTTAAAGAGATACTCTTGCTCATTATAACTATGTACTAATTTAGTTAATTTAATACTCAGGAGCAGAGAAGAAGATTTTCAAAGAATTAATGCATTTTCACTATATAATAAATAGAGCCCCACCCTTACTCCAGAACCCCTGACCCCCTCCAGAACCTCTGACCCTGGGGCCATAAAATTCACAATTTATGAAGAGACACTCTTGCCCATAAAAAACTATGTACTAAGTTTATTTGATACAGTACTCAGGAGCAGAGAAGATTTTCAAAGAGATAATACATTTTCACTAAATAATCAATAGAGCCCCGCCCTAGTACTAGAACCCCTGAACCTGGGGCCATGAATTTCACAATTTTAATAAATGACTTAATGCTGATAACAATCATGCCAAAAGTTTGACTGTTTGATCTCCAGGAGTAAAGTAGAATATTTTTAAAGATTGCACTAATTTTAGTGGTTTGGCCTATTCTCCAGGCCCCAGGGGGGTAGGGAGTATGAAATTCACATTTTTAGTCCCCCTTCACCAATAGATGCTATATGCCAAAATTGGTTGAATTTGGTTCAGTGGTTTCAGAAAAGAAGCTGAAAATGTTGAAACGTTAACGCTTGACTGAGTTTATTCATGTGACATAAAAAGCTTTATATTTTTAATGATCACCGGAGAGCACCAACTTTTTGTATATTTATTGGTAAATAGGTTAAGATTTCGTCTGGAAAGTTTGACCGGTTTAGTAGGAAAAGCGCACTTACAAACTTGTCCGAGAACTTTTCTAAAAACCCCTCGTATTTAATAGGTAAAGGGAAAACAAGCTTCTTTGAATAGCCATGTCTCATCATGAGGAAAATTTGTGGATATAAAAAAACTGTTCTTGATATAAGAATTCACTTGCATTGAAAAAGATATTAGACTATAAAATCGTTCAGCTTTTGTGACAGAGGGCTTCGAAGCAGGTTACGTGACCGCCAAATTTCTTGATTCGCGCATGAGCAGAACTGCGGCATATGTGCATTACAATCAGAGAAGATTAATTTCAAATATCATCAACATTGACATTAAATATTGTCTCTTATATTGAAATCATTTAATTAGTTCGAGAACTTCTTAATCACCCTTCGTAATTTCTAAAACAACTTATATAGCATTTTAATTATTCTTTTTTTATTATAAAACTGTTAATTGGCGGATTATATTTGTTTTTTGGAGGCTGGATTTTGTTGTTCATGTTAATTTCAATGTGTAAAGTAATTTATTTAAATGCAATATTAGCATTTAACAGTAGGGAAAAACAAATGTTAGCTGAAAAAAATGAAGGAAGTATTTTGATTCTAAATATCTTATGGTATTTTTTTTTCTTCATAAATACGACTTACGTTTTATCTGCACAACATTAAAGATAAATAAATTTGAACAAAAATTGCTTTATTATATATTGATGCAAGGGACCATTTTTACATTAAAATTCATTTTTGTACATTAATTTTTAGGGGAAGGTCTGGATGTTTTGAAATTTTTCATAAGTTTTAATAAATCTCAATCTTATTTTTTTTTGAAATGTACAGAATGGAAAGCAAAAACATAATTCCACGGGTTTCATAGTACTTAATCAGAGTTTCAATTTTATTCACTGTATCAAATTCCAAGGTTCCAATTTTTTCCCCATGGTAATTCAAAGTTCCAAAGCTTTCACCTTATTAAATCAAAGTTCCAAAGTTTTCACTATAGTTTATCCAAGTCCCAAAGTTTTAACTTTGGTACTATAGTCAACTATAGTTTACAATATATTTCGTTGAAGTATTCTTACGCTATATGAATCCTTAGAACACGATGTGATAATAGTTGGGTATTGATTATATAGAGATTAACTGACAGGAATAATAATAATCGTTTGTATCGCACAACCCTATTTATATCGCTTTTCATTCAACTATACTGTAACTTTTGTTTTCATCATCTGCAGTATTAATCGACCTTGTTAATTCTTTAAAAATGCATTTTTTGTATTTCTTACATAGCTGAATTAATAAGTTTTTGATTTAGAGAAATAGGGCTTAACGATGAATTAGAAAAAAAATAGATCGAATGTCGAGAACCAGCTAAAGGTATAAGAAAAAAAGAGAAAAAATTAACGTCATAATACTTTGATCAGACATCCGATTCCTGTAATCAGATGGAGGAATATCTTTATTTTATTTTCAAAACCAGTCACATCATGTATTAATTGATTTAATTGGTTTTATGTTGTTTATCGTCCCTCTAGAGAATTTTTCACTCATATTGAGATGTCACTATATGAGATTGAAGGGCTTCACCTTTAGACCTATACTTGGCACTCCAAGTCATTGAGCAGTGGGGGTTTTTGAACGTGCCAACACATACCGCGACACGGGACCTACATTTTTGAGACCATATCCAATATTCCCGTGACTTTCACTTCTTTTGCCGAACGTTAAGCTGAGGAACAGTTACTACCTATATTTACGTCTTAGGTTTGACGCGGCCCTGCAAATGAGAGTCAAACCTCCTGATCACGAAGCAAATGCCACCCCCCCCCCCCGAGTACCATGAGCGGTGCAACTTTATGTAAACAGAGAATGGCATTATAGCTTCTTAATACAAAATATTTTGTTTAATCAGTAAAGGTATATTTTGTGAAAATTGACATTTTTTTCAAAAAAAAAAGTAATTCTTGATATATTTCCTCATGTAGAAAAGAAACTAAGAAACAGCAATATAGTTTTGAAAGCACAAATGGAAAGCTCATTTAAAATGACTAATCGATACCAAAACACATATGTTGAGTAGGATCTTATGTACATTTCAAATAACTAGATAAAGACTTTACGTTGATTTCAGTTTACATAAATATTATATGTTGCTTGTGTTTTTTTTATGAGATTGGAAGAAAAAAACAGATATGGCACAGCTTCCACCGAAAGTAAATCAGGAGGATTTAGATACGAAAAAAGACACAGGCACAGAAGAGAGTAAAGAAGTTAAAGACGAGACTTGCAGTCAAGGTGAACTAGATGATTTGCATAAGAGTAGCGACTTCTGGTAATTATCTCTGTACTTAATTTATCAAATTTTGGGCATTATTTACATTTCGAATTGGTTTGCCATCTATCATCACAATTTGGCACATACTTTAAACTCCAGAAAAGAATGCTCTAGTCTTTCTGTTAAATCAAAAGCGATCTTCAACAAACTGAGTATTCAAACACATGCTAAGCATTTTATCATGCAACCACCCCTTGCATTGACCTGATAAAGGTAAACGAATAAACCAAAGCTTTATTCGGTCACTGCCCTAATAAAGCATCTAGCATCTATTCCTACGTTCTAAAAGCATTGTGTCGTCACGTATATTGCAATGTTTACGCCATGGCGTCATAGTTTTAACTGCAGAGATGTGTTTAAATCTGTCGAAAATAGCTAGTTTTGGACGTACAAATATGAAAAATATATTGCAGGATAAACAGGATACATTATACCTGTCTTGAAATATAAGCGATATTTGGGCTCGGGTCGAAAACGTATGAGGGCTCGGCAAGCCTCGCCCTCTATCACGTTTTCTTACCCTCGCCCAATCATTGCTTATATTGCAAGACAGTAATCATGTTCATGTATTTTATGTTTATATGTAAACTATATTGTCTCTAAAAACTCAAAAATTCATAGGTACATGTTCAAAAGAACAAGTACGGTTTCAATACATATTTTTTCAAGTGAAAGTGATGGAAAAAGAATTAAATCTTGTTTTTTTTGTGAATCAGTTAAATGTCACAATCAAAAGATTATACAATTTAACTTTATCACATGTCATGTACAGTACGAGGGATTGTCGATGCATAGAATTGTCTTAGTGGTCAGAAAAGCCTGGTTAAAAAAAAATAAATATGTATAAGGAAGTAGAGTTATTGGATTGATTTACTTTTTGTAAGTGTCTCAACTCTTAATGTACTTTTCTCTATACTCCGTGTTCAAGATACCGAAGAATACTGCAAATGTATTATACGAGGGCCGTTCAATAAATAATGTAACATATCATCTATAAGTAAGAAAAGTACGTAATAAATATTCTTAATAGTTTCAATCCCTAAATGTATTCCCTGTTACCAGTTACATGTGTCTTAAGTCTTTGAATCCATGAACAGAAATTCTCAGCATACTTATATTTAGGGATACCCAAAAGACACTGAGAACGATCATTTCTCATGGCATATCTGACATTGTAAAATCTTCCTTTGATTGTTTTCATGTGTTTTGGGGACGAAAAGATCTCACAATGGCTGCAATCAAGGTAATATGGGTGATTGAAAAGTCCTGTATACTCTCTTTTCTTCAAAATCTTATTTTTTCTCTAAGAGTATATCCAGCTTCGTTGTTAAGCACAGGAAAAATACCATGGTCACCGAATATTTTGGACTTCCTTTGCAAAAAATCTTTGAAGATAAAACTTACTATTGCTAGTCCTTGGATGCATGTTCATGTTTTAATGGACCTCTTTAAATACATGAAACTAATAAAACATGTTTACAGCCATTACTTCTCTTTATCCTAATTCAATGATACCCTTCTCTTTCATTCCTCATTTTTTATCATTAATCATATTTTACGACTATAATAAGAGCATCAATGTTTCGTCATACATTAAGCAAGTTAATCAATTCTTCAATTTTGTTTAAAAATGTGTTTTAGTGAACCGTATGCACATTTAACGAATGTTCTCTCTTGGACATTTGTGAGAAAATAGGGCTCCTATCTAATTGACATATTGTTATATGTTGTTCCTTTGTCCGAGTTCTACAAAATGCTTTGACGATTTAATGTTAAGTATTTTAACAATGTCTTTCCATGTATAACTAGCACTTTCAAATTACATGTGACACATAAAGTCGATATTCTGTGATGTCCCAACAAATTTCAATTGACCGTATTGACTGTTATACTTGAACCGTTGTTTTTTTCTTCTGAATAATTGAATTCATCTGAAAAGTATACAGTCTTAAAGATTATTTTTTTTCCACTTATAAAAATTTTATCATAAATATGAGGTTTGCGGCAATTCATGAAAAAGGCGCAGTTTTCAAATACGCACTTATTTTCATCTACTTGGCGGAGATCATTTATAAACATTTTCAGCTCAGTGTAGTGACCATGCTTACTTTAAAAATGAATTTCTTTGCGAAGACACTATGAAAATTCGTGGCGTTTTCTGTGTTTAGTAGGTAGATCTTAGATGAAACTTTTCAAATATGAAAAAATAAAATCAAATGCCTCAACATTTATCATGATATACTGAGTATTGCATTACTTATTGAACGACCCTCGTATTTAGCGTGTACGATATTTGGCGGAAAATTACTTTTGAATAAGTTAGCGTAGATTTGATTTAGCACATTTCTTCATATTCTTATGTCTGTGGTTATATGCGAGACATATAGCCTTGTACTTGATTTAGCGGTTGCTGCGTTCCGCCAAAGCTGCTAAAAAGAATACACAGCCAAATGTAATACGTTCACAGTATATTACGCGTAAAAGACTCTTTGTTTTTCTTCTTTTTTAGACATACACTTAGAAAGAGTTATTTTGATTATTATTTTGATTTGGTGAAGGTAAAGCACTTATTTCGCCCAGTGAGGTCTTGTTGACGATGATAGATATAATACGTATAATACATTGATTTAGAATATCTTTCGGATAAGAACTATAGAAGCAATGATGTATGCATCATACAATATTGTATTCTTCAGTAAGATGAGTTTGAAGATGCTAACCAAATTGAATGTCGTGGTAAATGCAATACTTATATCACAATCTAGTCTCTGGTGAAAATAATGATAATATTGATGACATCAACATACGTCATCAGCAATTATAAACTCTTCTAGTGCATTCTCAAAAAGACTTTTTGAGTTAGAGCTAGTGACAACTTTTAAACCGATAGAATAACAAACAGATATAGAGACGACACGTAAGACATAAAGAGACAGAAGGATTGGACTATGTCTGAATGTTAGCCAGTATGAAATAATCAACAAATCTTGGAGGACAGAAAACCCTTCTAAATTGTCATCGTATAAGGAAAGTACATAATTAAATGTACCTTCTTTGGATGAATCATTAGAATCATTATTTATTAAAAAAAAACATGTACATTATGCGGCTTTTGGCAATCCACTAGGACTGTATACCAAATCTCTCAGAGCAGTTGAGAAATTGGGTAATCAAGGACAAGTAGCCTCAAGGATGGCAATTATTTCGAACTGTTATACACAACAAGCATTGAATTTCCTTTTTTGTATACGCTACAAGATAAAGAACATAATATGGATAAAATTATTCAAACTGTTAGAGATATTCTTGCTATGTCAACAAAAACCCTTTATCAAATCTGTAGGGAAGGAGTCTAAAATCATATGATAAGACGCAAATCAGCAGTTTGATTCAGGGCTTTGAGCATATAAAGACTACATGTATTTGTTCACTATTCTTTCAATTTCTCTGACAGGAGATTGGGGTTCTGGTAGTTCAGTTTGATAACAGATTAAAATCGAAAACAGAAAGAAATAAGCAACTTGCTGAAGTGTTTCCATACTTTAAGTCTATGTCTTCCAGCAGTGGAGTTCCTAATTTCAGCAGACCAATTATAAAGGAAAAAATCACCTTTTATTCAGAACCTAAACCATAAAGGCAGAGACCTTCCTCAATAGATTACAATTACATACCAATGTGTCCCCACATACCTGAAGAAGGTCCTCTCATATAGTTTTATCATCGATGAGAAAAAATAACAGACAACAAATGGGCTTTTTTTCAAACTCTGAAAGGGGGTCCAAAATTAAAATTTCTTAATTTCCTAATTCAAACAAGTATACGCAAAACAAATTCAAATGCTCTTATATTAGAAAGGGTTAAAAAATAATTGGAGAAATGTGCAATAGAGCTTTTTACTTTCATGGAAATGCAGAACGATTTTAGAGTATATTTATCCTGGTAACCAAAAACAAAAATCGGGGAAATTGAGATCAATTATTAATCTAAGACCTTTGAACGTGTATGTGTTAAAAAATACATTTCGAAATGTATACCCTGATAAAAGTAATCAATTTAGTGATAATGAACGATTGGGCAACTTCTCTCGATCTCAAAGATGTTTGTCTACATGTACCTATGCATCCAAGCCATCGCAAGTATCTCCGGATTTTTGTTCAAGAAAAATCTTATCAATTCAAAGCTCTATGTTTTGATCCAACCCACGCTCCAAAGACATTTACACATGTAAAAGCAACAGTAGCTGCTTATTTCAGGGTACACAATATCAAACGTCGTATCTAGACGTTTGGAAAATAGTCCATTCATCTCGCAAAAATTTATTGATAGATCGAGAGAAAATACACAAGTTGTTGTTACTCCTGAGTTTCATAATTAACTAAAAGAAATCTCAATTGATTCCCAGTCAGAAAATAGTGTACTTGATAAGTGTATTCAGACTAGATCTAGGTTCAGTATTTCCAAACCTAGAGGGAGAGTTCGAGTTCAGAATTCAGAGTTAGCAGTTTAAACCATAATACTACAAGAGAATCGAATGTCATTAGCACAGAATTTTCTGAAATTTTTGGGTTGTATGGCCTAGAACTGATTCCTCTTGACTGTTCGTGAAACCATTTCAGTTGTATTTGTTACACTTATGGAAACCATTGTCCAGAGACCTAGAATATCACGTACCCATTACTCAACACCTTTTAGAACATTTAAAATGGTGGTTAAGGAGAATAAAGACTTTAATGGGCAATCGTCGGAGGCAACTATTGCCCACACAACAGATGCTCAAGGGTTCGGGGGTGGGGTCATAGAAAAGAAATTTTATCTGGGGATATGGACGGAGAGCGAGAAGTCTCTGCATATATATCACCTAGAATAAGAAGCAGTATAGAGAAGCAGTATAGAAGTCAATTGTGTATTTTCTCCCTTATCTGAAAGATCAGAAAGTTCTTATTCTGTGCGACAATACCACAGTAGTGCAATTCATAAACAAAATAGGGGGGGGGTGAACAAAATCACCAGTCTTTTGTCTAAGAGTTTGGAAGTTGTGGAAATTGGTATTTCAAAACAATATCTAATTGAAAGCTGCTCATCTAGCAGGTCATTTGAATTCAATTGCGGATCACATATCCAGGGTAAAGATTCAGCATGGAGAATCGTCTCTGAACAATCAGGTACTGAATAAGATTTTTGGTGTTTGTGAGAAACCAATTATAGCCAGCTCAGCGAGGCGGTGCGAAGCTCGCGTAGCGAGCTCAATACACTAACGTGTACGAACAGAGGATATTCGGGTTGAAATTTGCATATTTGCATAAAGAAATTTTAATTGTACCACGTGCAAAAAATTCCAAACTTCCAATAATCCTTTGCGGTGCATAGCAACATGATGGCTAAAACTTACTTGAAAAAAAATTACAAGCAACGATTTAAGTCAATCTTCATGCCACATATACATGTACTATCATTTGCGTTCTAAGTCAAAAATACTTTTTATTTGACGTCATGCTTTCGTCACTTCCACGACTCAGGTATTTCCGATTTTGTCGAAAACTTCCGCGATGAATCTTGATGTTTTGGCTATTTCGATACCAATAGCTTGGAAATGATTTCAATTTCACGTTTTTTTTTTTTTTTTTTGAATATTGAGGATAGGCATTGCAAATAAAAGCTTTGAAGGTTTTTGAAAGTAAATTTACTGCGCTCGTCCCAACGGTCTGACTGTAAAACATGTTAGATATAATTGCTTCAAAATGGATTCACAAGACTCCCATTTACTGCTCTTATATTCCAGGTCAAAATGCCTTAGCAATAGATGCATTGTCGACATCGTGGGAGAGGATAATATTATATGCATACCCCATTATGCCTCATACCGAAAATTCTGTCACACATGAAACAATTTCAGTGTTTGGCAATTTTCATTGCGCAACATTGGCCCATGAAGCATTGATACACAGATCTATTACAGATGCTGATAGACATACCAGTAAGACTTCCAAGATCAAAAATTTATCACTCAGGTCCAACGATTTACAATCTGACAGCATGGCCTCTATCAACTGAAATTAAAAAGATAAAAGCTGCTGAAAGCTTGTATCAGCACCATGGAGAAAAGTAACTCAAATTGACTACAACTGTAAATTCAGAAACTTCAATAGTTGGTATGATAAACGGAATAGAGATCCCTATTTAGTATCTTTAGTAGATTTTGCAGCTTTTTTTACTTAACTGCATGAGGAGGGTATACAGTATAGAACTAATGCTGGTTACTGGTCTATGCTATCTTCTGTTTGACCCCTATTGATAATGTACCTGTTGGACAGCATCCATATATCATTCTTCTTCTTATAAATGACGTTTAATCAGGTTTCAGGAAACAGAAAGGAAATTTTACAAAGTATAATATGTCAAATAAAAAAGTAACCTAAATTGATAAAATAACCAAGTTTTAACTCAATATCAATTAAAACATTTAATATTTTTATTCGAAGAAAATAAACAGGAACAATAGTTAATATATAGTAATGCAGCGGAAATTAGGACTAAATTTTCAATATGTCATTTTTGTCAATATTTTTTTTCTTCTAATATTATTTACAAAGTAAGGGTTTTTAGTATTTTTATACATCATTTTGCATATATAATATGTGATAAATCTAAAAAAAAAAATTATTTCAAATTATTAAATGCTATAAATTTAGAAATTCAAAAATATGAGCAATAAACATTCCAGACAACATACATGCATCTCAATAATTTGATCATTGAACTCTCATGATATTAATACCAGAAGAAAAAGAGCAACAAAAGTAACAAGAGGGTATAAAGAATTTAGAATTCAGATTTTTTGTAATATTTTATTAAAATGGAGGAAAAATTTTAAATGTGACAGAGAAATGTCAGACTGTAGTAATCATTACGTTTATGGCCCAAACTCTTATAATTTCTTTTTATGAAACATCGCTGTTCCATTGCTATAATATTTCATTATTTAAAGAGTTTTGTTGCTCGTAATATTGTGTTTGTAATGAAAAAAACGTGTGAAAAAATTGAGGCAATTTTTCGAGAAATACGCATGGACCACTAGCATGAAAAGTAGGACATTAACTTAGTTATTTGAAATTGAAATTTAATGAAGAATCATAGGTGTACAATGTGCAATAAGTAGTATTTCGTTCTTATCATTGGAATTTTAGTCATCTGAGTAAAGGTTTACCTCAAAGGCATTTTCAATTCTAGACCTCCAAGAGTAAGTGTAGTACCGGACTGGGGACTTACACAAATTTCTTGCTTTGTTTCAAACAGAATCAAATGGAACCCACTGAAATTGACTGTTTTAAAACATGTGACTTAAAACTGTTTTCTTTTAGCCAGTATGACATATCGAAGGTGCTCAGACATCTCAGCCCCGAGGTAAGGCGAGGGAGCTCTGAAATTAACATCCAGAGTTGTAACTTTTGTGAGACAAGGACTGTCATAACAAGATCAAACAAGGCATTTTGGTGCCAAAATTTTTCAGAAAATAAAAAGTTAGATCTTCAAAGAGCATAAGCCCTTTATTTGAAAAGAACAGTAAACTTAAGACAAGTTTTGAAGAATAAAGATGAAACCAATTATTTCTATCGTTAAATAATCCTCGTAAGTCTGTTTCAACACAAAAGACATCAAGATGACAAGTCAATTCCATCAAAATTGCTTATGAGAGAAATAATGAGATTAAAGGTCATTCAACACGTTCTGTTGGCATTTCTTAAACGGGAAAACATGTCTTCTATTTTGAACTCTGCAGATTGGAAAGCAGAGTCTATATTTACAAAATATTATTTGAAAGATGTGGGTCTAGCAGTAAGAAAGAAGTATTTCAGCGGTAAGGTTTATTTTTTCCGCGAGTTGCAACGTATATTTTAAAAATGTTTGAGTGTTTTTGTATATATATCAATGTTAGTATATAGTCATTTTGAGAATGAAGTTTCATGTCATAGTCTATGTAGTGAAAAGAAATTTTTTGAAGATTAATGTTTCCCACCAGCTTTTAGGTAAGGCTTTGAAATGATCCTAATGTATATTTTCTAGGTAGTGTGTAAAACCGAATGAAATTAAATTGAAAATTCGATTTTCAAGTTGTAATTTTATGAATAAAGGTTTTACTTACCTCTTAGTACTACATGTACCTTCCTTTCCTCCCCGCAGTTATTGTGACATGTTTGTTGCAGTTAAAACTGATTAGATGAAGAGGAATTAAGCGTGTAAAGGACTAATCTGAGTCAGTAAAGAGCTTAATTAAATGCGCGTCAATTTTGGTAAAGGGAGAAAATCTTTATGTGTATTTTCTAGGTGGATAGTAAAACATTCATACACAACATTACAACTTGAAAATCATTTTTTTTTTAATTTTATGTCAATGTACATGTATGTGGGCACAGAATCCTCAAAAGTTATCTTAGATTAAAAAAAAAATTGTAGGAACGTTTGCAGCTACGATCATCTTCAGGAAGAGATAGCTGACATACTCAAAACTATCCAGACTTTAGTAGCCAAACACGACTTTGACTTTCATATTGCTCAAAAGTGGCACTCTATGAAAAACATCCCCAAACAGTTGGAATTGAGAATGCAGGATCTTTTGAAGACAGATTGTGCAATTGTTGTTGCTGGTAATCTAATGTATCTGTTGTTATACCATAAAAAGTCATTTGCTACACAAAAACAAGTATGATATATATATATATATATTTTTTTTATTTAAAAAAAAAAATCATTGTTGCACCGCTGGCCAATTTATCGAAAATGTGGGTGAGATATAGAGCCGCTATGTGGTAGTTTTAGTAATAATGTAGGAAGTATCAGTTTTTTTATATCAATTATCGAATACGTGGACGCAAGAGGAATATATATTAAAATTAAAAGGTATGATCAAAAATTATTCCTTGACTTCCTTCGCAAATGCGTTTTTTCCAATACCCGAATCAACCTTTGTACGCCATTGGCCAAACCGCCTCAGAAAAATAATTTGGTTAAAAAAAGCATTTTGTCTTTGAACCCAGTGAATTTTTTTTTGAAGTTTGCAGGGATAATAAGGGGGCATACAAAATATCTACCTTGGTTAAATCAGTGAAACATCATAACTTCATAATAGGCAAGGTGACGTCAATTTTAGAACACATATAATATAACGAAATATTGATTTTTTGAGATGTAATTTAACTCTAGAAATGAATAGAAACGTGTACACATTAACAAAAATAAAATGTTTAGTATAATATATACTCAAAGAAATTTATAGAATCCGGGGTATTATTGTTCTGCTAGCTTTTTATTACGGAACTTTTCGCTATAAATAGAGATCACGTAATGATGGTGAACGTTTTGCGCTAGACACTCTTCTATCTTTATGCAATTATAGTTAATAGTTTATATTTATTAGCGGTTTTGGTAAATTATCTAACTAAATTTTCTTTAAAAAGTCTAAATTTCCCGAGAAAAGATTCCTTAAAATACCCGCGTTGTTTTGCATGTTTTGATCTTCTTTATTGCTTTACTTGTTTTTGAATCCTAAAATACCATATATGTGGAAATTTTAGCCGGACGCAAATTTAGCATTATGTCTTTTTAAAAATGGCATTTTGTTTTATAAGCCAAATGTAATTTTAGCGATTTTAAAATGCTAACTAAATGAATTATTTATCAATAAAACGCAATGAATTATAAGCAATATTCAATTTTATATCCACAAATTTTTTTCTGATAATCCGACAAGACAATTTCTGGCTATTCGAAGCTCGTTTTTGCTTAACTTTATGTATAAATTACTGAAAACACAATTGAGTGAAACTGTCATTTATTCAAATAACAAATGACTAAGAATAAAATCTATAATACATATTACACAAAGTTATAAAACAATTAATTGGCTGGGCTTAAAACAAAATATACAGTTGATCACAAATTGACTAGTTAAACTTACATATTAGTCACATGACATAATTTTTTCTAATCACATGACACAAAAACAGCCCAGCCAATAATATAATGGTAAAAAACACTTAAAAAGCAAAAAGGTGGTGCACAAAAAGGCCAATTCAATTTTAGCGATTTTAACTTTGCTAATTTTAATACGACCAAAACTTCATCCTCCATAAATTTCTGCTGATATGATACTTGTTTTTATATCTGTAGGAGAAATAAGTTCTGGAAAATCAACCATTATAAATCTAATAATCGGCAAGGACATAGTGCCTATAGATATCATGGCTACAACAACAAGAGTGTGTAGAATTAGGTATTCCGACAAAATGCAAGTTTCAACTCTAGACAAGGAAGGCAAAGAATTAGTCCGCACAGAATTTGATGATGAAGAACAACTGAGTGAGATGATGGAAGACCTAGCTACGACAGAAGACGACCAAGTAGAATACATTGATCTTTGGTTCCCACTACCAATGCTAAAGGTTCTTTCTCTCTCTTGCTCATCTGAGATGAGAGCTCAAGTTAGCTTTTCTGAAAACCCGTTGTCTGTTGTCCATCCTTCTGTCAATCCCTCTGTATTTTGTTTTCATATTGTCAACTTCTCCAATTAAAAACCACAGAAAGGGGTCATTAAGAATCTCACTTCTCACGACAAGCTGGGCCAGAAAAACATTGTTTGGATCATTACTGCCACCGCGCCCTCTTTTACATTGAAATATATATGAGTAATATCTTTATGAATCATCTTCTGAAGAACTTCTGAACCAGAAATCCGAAACTTATGAGGATAGTTCCTCGGAAAGTGAAAGTGTAGATTCTAAATTAATGCAATCATTGTCCCCAACGGAAGGGCGGAGCTACAATAGGGAATTTAATTTTTACATTGAAATAAATAAGAAAACCTTTAGAATCTTCTTTTCAAGAACCACTCGACCAGAAATACAGGAATTTATATAAAGGCCTCCTAGCGTAGCAGCTAAATTGTTCAAAGCATGAAAAATAAAAATAATTCGAAAATATCATCTTTTGAAGAAACACTGCACAAGAAGAGCTTATTCTAAACTTCGTGAAAGCATTTATGGTAGTTAAGATTCTCGATTGTTCAAGTCTTGACTCCCGTGGTAGGACAAGGCCATCATATAGAGATTCCGAAATTCACAATGAATTTATTGTAAAAAAAAATTTTTTCTCAAAAACTACTGGGCCATCTGAGGCATACCTGCCAGGTAGTACAGATTCAAAATTCTTTACATCATGACCACTGGGGAGGGGAGGGGTGAAGGTGAATCTAGTAAGGAACGACATGACGAAAGTTATCAGGTGAGCGATGTGGTCCATAGACTTGTTATATTTGAAAAGTCGCCTGCAAATCTAATTTGTAAACTTGATTGATTGTAAGTTATTTAACGTCCCTCTCTATAGAATATTTCACTCATATGGAGATGCCGCCACTTGCAAGAGAAGATCTACACACTTTGTCCTATACTCGCCACTGAAGGACATTAAGAAGTAAGGGATCTTTTTTGTGCTTAGACCTAGTGCAACACGGAATCTCGGTTTCTGATTTGAAGGAGTAATCTCCTGGTCCAAAAGTGGGATTCTATCCCGCGACGTAAGATCGACTAATGACTTCGCGATTCTGTGCCACACGGGCGATCGCACTTGTAAGAGCATGTGCTCTTAATTAATGAAATGCTATATACCTTACGGGTTCGAATCCCGCTGAGGAATATAGAGACCGATCATTCATATGATTCCAAATAAAACGAGGTCCTATGATACAGTAAATGCTTACATATAGGTACAAAAATGTAGCGTTATGGTTTTATATTTTTTAAGGTATTACATGTATAAAAAACATTGTTGTATAATGAAATTTTACTTTATTTTACTTTATATTTCCTCATCTTTAGTGTTTGGGAGCTCTAATCCCAACGTGACATAAAGTTTTGTCCTTACATATTTGAAAAAAAGACTTTTGCCTCAAATCTGTCAAATCTTTCACATTTCATACCCATTTGACACATATTCGCGTTTACCAGGGGGGGGGGGGGGG
>PRKT01001393.1:0-18192 GCA_003671525.1 Saccostrea glomerata | reverse complement strand
TTTTTTTATTCAGAAGTTACTATTTACTAGTAAAATATTCCTATTAACATACGTTACTTAATGCTGTGTGTGTATTTGTTAAAAAAACATTAAATTCTAATTTTCTAATTAAAAAAAACAAAAGTGGGCTAAAAATTACTTTGATAGAAAAAAAAACTCAAATCAATATTCTACAAAAATAAAATACATAAAACATTTTTTTACCAGGATATTTTGGAAAATCAAGCATTTACTACCCATGCCCCCAATAGAAGTATCAGTTTGCTTTTTATTCTCAGCACCATTAGTATGATTATACTATACTTATAAAATGATAAGAGTATAAAACAACATAAATCAATAAGCCTTATGACATACTGAACAATGTCCTTGACCTTTTAACCTTGAAAAAAGTATTAATATATGAACAATTCTGGGAGATGAAAAATATACATTTAAATTTGTTATTTTATTATCTGAAAAAATATGGTATTTTCCCCTCATATGTACAGGGAATTGCAGAATTCATGAAAATGATATCAGTAAAATCTGTTTAATATAACTGTTCACGGTAGCTCAGTCGGTAGAGGGCTCGCCCTTTGATCGGGAGGCCGTGAGTTAGAATCTCGGCCGCGACTGACCTAAGTCGATAAAAAATGGGAAAACAACTGTTCCTTCGCCATGCGCTCGGCACTTTGAAGTGAAAATTCGGATGAGACCTTAAAAACCGAGTCCCCGTGTCAGCGGCAGGCGTTGGCACGATAAAGATCCCTCACTGCTCAATGGCCCTGAGTGCCGAGTAAAGGTCAAAATTTGAAGCCCTTCATCGGCATACGGTGACGTCTCCATATGAGTGAAAAAATCTCGAGAGGGACTTTAAATAATATAGAATCACTCAATCAAATTAATATTAATATTAAATATTTATTATGATATATCCCTCCCATGCGTTTTCCCTATCTTTATAAAAGAAAACTAATAGTAGAAATAATTTAGTTCTGCCCGTTTCATTTTTTTTTCATTAATTTCTTCTCTATTATGGTTCTTTTATGAACCATTAATTTGGAACCAGGAAGATTTTACGGAATCATTTTGGAATCACAATCTTAGCATACAGTCATGTAGTTATACTACGAGAAACATATGTTATGTCCATGGTTTCACACAGAAAATGATTTTTTTAATCAGAAAACACTTGAAAATATTTTGAATTGCAGGAATTTTTTTTATGCAAACAAAAGTACCGATCGATCTGAATATATAGCTGTAATTTTTTAGCCGTCTAGTTTAGCATATTAATTAACATGATTATAGATGCAAACTTCTACATGATTCATTATTCTGTTAACTGAAAAAGAAGTAGAAATGACAAAAATCTGTTAATAGATTTATTAGTTTCATGAAATAAAAACTTACCTCATTTTCTTCACACATCGAAAGATTGTGCTATTTTTAGAACTTTGAAAACCCGAAGCATGCAATTTACAATGTTTTTGCAGCAATTCGTCTGATAAAACTACCGTATCGTGGTTTTCTATCAATTTTTCTTTCCTCTGTTAAGTTATTTTCATCTGCTCTGATGACATGTATAATGCCAGCGTCTATCAAGCCGTGTTGACGAATAGTCATTCATGTTTTCAACAGTCGATAACTCTTCATACATAAGCAGTGTAACGACGTCGGCAATCATCGGCAAATGCCGTCAGTGCCCTATTATACATTATACATCTAAATGCTAATAATTCTATGTTAGTGTAACATTAATTGATTAAATCTGAATAATACATAAAGGTATTTCTAACGATTTCAGATCGTTTTTCTCTTTCATGTTGATAAAACAAAGTTAAAGCATGTTCTTTTTATGCATAACGCCTTATCAGAAAATAACACGTGTGAAATAAATATGAAACTGATTCAATAAAGTAATTTAGGATTTTCTTAAATTTACATCCACTGAATATTTCCTCCTTTATTTCTTAAGAAAATCAATAGCCTTAATCAGTGCATGAACTACATTAGGCATGTCACCTGTACAGATTTCTTATTCAGTGGCTGTTCCATCAATGAATCGTACAAAGGCACTGCATCATTAATGCAATAATTCATCATTTTAATCCTAATTTGAATGGCTATTTAAACAGATATAAATATAAACAATAAAATGTCTTTCTTTGGTTGTTGTAAGCGGGTTATGTATTTTTTTCTGCAACAGTTTCGACATTCAATCCCATACTAAAAACCAAAGAAAACATTTTATTGTTTAAATGAAGCCATTTTATCTTCCCAGGGTAACATTATAATAGTAGATACACCGGGGAAAGGAGACACGGGACAGGATGATGTTGCAGCAAAGATGATGGATTATCTACCAAATGCAGTGGCTTTCATATTTGTTGTAAACGTTGCAAGCGCAGGTGGATTTCAGGATGATAGGGTACACTTAAATCATTACTACATTTCATGTCTCTGAGTCAAAGAAGCATAAATGTACTGGTGTTTTGTGTAATTTTCAACACAATGGATTACACTTTTGCGCTTTTTTGTAGCTGCTGCATATCATTAGACGTGTAAGGGACTCAATGAATCAGATGTATTGCCTAGATCCCGAAGATGCCATTTTTCTACTAAACAAATGGGATGCAGTAATTCGACAAAAAAAGAAGCGAAAGAAAGATCTGTATGAGGAATTAAAAGACAGAGTTCATGAGATATGGGAAGGTGTGAAGGACGAAAATATTCTGAAATTCGCCTCAGTGTTGGTACAGTAAACTTAATTTTTTTTCAAAGTTTAACATTCCCTTAGACATTTAAGTCACGTGATCAAATCTTTGATCATGTGCTAACTCGTTTTACATCCTAATAAAACTCAATAAATGATACCTAATTACTTATATTTACATTTGCAACTTATTTATTACAAATAGGAACGCACTTAACTAAATTTTTGAAACCTATAACGTTTTTTTTTTCAAAACTCAACAGTTTATATTGCATGTATTTATCAAGTCAATCGCTAATGACGTCACTATCAAACTACGTAGATCGATTATGACTAAACAATCAATTTAAGGTCACATAACGAACTTGTTTTACGGTGATGTTAAAAAATAGTGTTATAAAAGGGAAAACATTTGCAAATGTAAATATTTTGAAATGCATGAAAATGAAGCTTGAAAATGAAATTGATTTAATGCAACAATTTTCATTTTATTCATCTTTTTAAATTCTAGGTCTTTGGAAGTCTAAAACAAGGTCTTATAAAAGTTGACATCTGTACCCTATAAAAGAGAAAAAAATAATACAGTTTTAGAGAAATAAGATTTTCTTGAATCTAGCCTTAGATACCAATGCTTATTAGCATGGTATGATTTAAACAATATTTGATCAGTATAAACTGAATAAATTGGGCAATAGGCTTAAAACCTAAAAAGACCCTCTCTATACAACCGGTCAAGGTTACAATACAATGACCAGAGTGGATATTTACATTCTATATTTAGATATGAGTGCTAAAACACATTCACACACACCCTCAAACACACACACACAACCAAACCCTTACTCGCACAGATCCAGATCAAAATAAGCATAGCAAATATAAATATGTATAAAGTGACAAGAATGCATATAAAAAAAGGAATGTGCTTAGAAACGTTTAGTTAAACTTGATATATTCGTGCACATTATTTATGATATTGAGGTTCGTTTTAAACGAATACTCCGAACTCCCATGTAAAAGAATTTTAGCATGATATGAAATAAGAAGTGATTTGTGGTGTCTTGCAATGATAGCAAAAGCCTTTTACACTATGCATTATAGAATACATGACGGAAATAGCAGAAAAAAAATGCAAGATAAGTATTAAAAAATCATGACATTTTTTTCCAAATGCATGGATACCTATATTTTTAAAATCTAAAATATTTTCCCCATAAAATATTATTATCCTTAATCTTCAACTTTAAAGAAATACTGTGGATAAAATACTTTGTGGATTCACAGACACTTTTAAGAGTATTTTTGATTACTTTACTGCCAATTTTATAAACCTGAGGATCGGACCACCTTAATAATGTTAAACTAATGGACACATTTACATTGACAATTAAAACTCCACATTAACTCTTTTAGGCAAAGTATTTGTCAATTGATATTTCTGAAATAACTTATGAAATCTAATGAGAAAATTTCTCTAAAATATGTACATGTATAATCCAGAATTAGAATTATACAAGTTATCAAAAGAATTAATGAAAAGTGACAATTTCAGATGAATATCAATATCCTTTTTCCTTTTCACATGTATATACATGTAGCCTAGGGAAAAAAAAGTTAAACGTCGGCTAATTAACCCCAAAATAGCGTATAATGATGCTACCTATTAATAAAACTGAAGTATAGTGCTGACATTATAAAACACAAAATAAGCAAATGTTTTCCACAGACTTAGTCCAATACAAAAAAAAAGGAATAGTTAGGGATGCAGGTAGAAAAGTCATGTTGAATTTTCAACATATTCCGTGACCTTAATTTGCAGCTATAGGAGAAATACAAGTGCGTCCTTAATCTGGATTCATATTGAAGCGTGGTGAACTGTTTACACTCACGCTGCTAGCAAACAGTCAGCTTTGACTTTATACTGCTGTCTTAATTGACGTCCAACGTTAAAATACGTTATGTTCTTATATTTTGAAATGTTAACCTATTTTGCAATCTAACAGGGTTATCTATTTTGTTGCTTAGTACTTTAAAAATGCTTTAAAGTTTGTACTGGTAAAATGTACAAGAAACTAAAACAATAAAAGAGTCGAAGGAATGTTTAAAATTTAGCAGTTACACAGGGAAAAGTGGCTTACATGATATTCATGTAATTATCTTTTTATTTGAAAATTATGTGAAAATCATATGAAAATTAGGAAAATATATTTTCATTTGAGTATCATGTGAATATAAGTTTATATGATTTTCACATTAATCTTTTTTGAACATTCATCTAAGGGAAACATGCCTTATATTTACATTTTACATGATTGGAAGCAACTAAAATATGCTAAATATTTGAATTTCTCGCTGCCCTATATCGTTGCATTTTACTAACATCGCTGCAGCCTCATTGTGACGTCACTTTAATGCACGTTTCTCCGTGTTTATTTCTACGCGTGAGTATACACGAAAATGGTTTTTAAAACTAATTTCACAGTTGGCTTACTAGAAAAATACAGCGAATGTTAATATTAGAAGTTTATTTTGCATGATATTTATGCGATATGCTCTTCATGTAAAATTCATATGAAATTTATGTTAAAATCACATTTAGTTTTCAAAAAAATTCACGTCTTGTTTTTCGTGTCTTTTTATACGACATATTCACATGAAATTTAAGTGAGCCACTTTTGCCTGTGTAGATTTTTTCACATCTGACGACGTAATTTTTCTAAATGTCCGCTTTCCCTATATCATACATTTATCCTCCTGATATTCCCTGGAGAATATGGATAAGAAATTAAAATCGTCTTAATATTTTGACTTCAAATTTTTATGGACAGCTTTTAAATTCCAAATTTTCCAGCATATTTTTGTCCGATCCGAACTTCAGTATCTACCACACATGATCCACACCACTTTTCGACGTCATTGACTTTTGACAAATCAGCATCACCTGTGCAGTTCTAATCTCTCGGAATCTTTTTTAGCGTTTAAGAACAGGTACTCTGGTTGGTTGTGAATTATTTAAAAACAAATTCTTAGGTTACACTGAGGTAGAAAGAAAGTTATGTTTGATGATTCACCACCTGGACATACCACAACAACATAAAACTATTTATTTAACGATGTGGAGCTCAATGATTTTTGCTTTAGAGATTTTGATATTTTTTGTTCATTAAGAAGAAGGTACGGTTTGAGCTTTATTGTGCCCTGAAAATTTAATGTTCTTAAAAGTTATGAAATTGGCTTTAACAATAGTTTAGTAGATGAATAAGATAAATTATTAAAGAATATGGCACGATGGAGGACATTTCTGGAAAGACGACGTCATTAGTTTGGAACATTTCCAAGTTTAATGCAGAAAAGCCTGAAAATGACTTATTTCTGTGCTAATTTTCCTTTAGAAAATAGGGTCTGTCACCGTCGCCCAATTTAAGTTTTTTATATATTATGTAAACTGCTATGAAAATCACATATTCCAAAATGTTTTTGGGCGGCGATGGCAGATTATGTTTTCCAAAAGAAAATTCCACTGAAAATTGATGTCTTCTGCAACGTTTTAAGAAAATACGGGAAAATGCATAAGAAATCACGTCACAATTAGCATTTTGGACGTCATATGAGAAAAACGATTTGTGTATTCTTACTGTAGGGAATTCCTATGATTCAGAAAGAATGAATTTTGACTTCATATGCATGTATCACTTTCATATCTTAGAACATTATAGGGCTTAATTTGTATTAAGATTGTTCTTTTTACTGTTTTATTTGTCGTTTTTAGATTAAAAAATCGAATGTTTAACATCCAAATGTCTTAGGATAGTATCTCAAAAGTTGTTAAATTTGCTATTGGACACTATGTGGATTTGCTTGAAAAGCGCCATTTTTTCCTTTTTTTTTGTATTTCCGCACTAGATATATCTTTCTAAATCAAGTAGAAGTTATTGTAAAATTATTGTGAGCAGTTGCCAAATTTTGAATTTTTAAAAAAATTGACCATCTAACTTTGGTTGCTTTAAAGACTCATTGCAAAGTTTGCCAAATACCTCTAAAATTGTCATTTTGCTAAATAGATACACATCGGTGCAGATAATATATAGCACATATGATTTGTTTGCAAAATATTGCTTGTATGTTTCTTTTGATGTATGTTTCTTTTGATTTGTATAATATCCATGGACGTGTTGAGCTTGTAATGTGTCATTCTGTAGAGTGATACATTGCTTACCGTACTAAGAACAGTGACGTCGTGAAAGCCATTTTCAACATTTTTCCCTAATTTGTGTCGTAAAATCACATTTTGAGAGCAGCAGGAGTTACACGTATATATGATAATTTTCAACTAAAATCACAATATTTGCGAAAGGTGTACTGCCGTTCATATGACTGCATGAAATAAAAAGCTTCGCAAAGTCGTGTGCATTCGAATTAAACTCGGCCTTGTTAAAGTTAAATGTATTTATTTATGATTTATTCTATAGATAGAAAAGATTATGTTACACAATTGACAACTTTCGGTGATGTAGTTAGAGCCGTTTTGATTTTTTGTGCTACTCAACGAATGATTTGTATCCCATCATACAATTTCCCTTCATTATCCTTCAGCATTTGGTATGTTGCCTTAGTGTGCAACCACGTATTGTTTTGTATGAAAAATTTCAGGTATACGCATCGTAGGAAAAGACCAAGAACAGGAACGGTGATCTCAGGAAAGTATCTGACAATTTGATGTTCAATTAAGTGTAATGGTATTAGGTTAAACCTGTTGACTTTTCCAAAATAAATCACGACATTTCTGCCACTGTATTATTCAGGTTCTATGATTGTTTTGGGGTAACTTTTCTTATGTGAATCTGGAAAATATACCTCATTACATTGTTGTTAAATCGGGTAACAACGAGCGTTGTTGCTTGCAAGACAGATATTTGATATCGTTATCTTTGCATTGATAGGTATTCGTGTTCAAAAATTTGCAAAACAAAGTCTGCCATTTACAGTCTGTCAACATAACCCTCTCTGACAATTCGATTATCATTTACTAATTATCATTAGTCTGAACATTGAATGTATTTATGTATTGAATGATTTACAGCAAAAGTTTCTTCACTGTTATTAACACTAAAATTACTTATTGTTTTCAATGTATTCACAGGTGCACGAAGAAGAAATCTATACAGACGAATATGAAAAATTTCAAAACATTCTGAAAGAAGTTATCGCCAAAAATGAATTCAAAAGGGCAAGAGTTCATCTGCGGTATGTGATAATGCAAAAATAAAGGTTATTTTTCAAAATACTTCAAAGGATATTAAATGATACGATGCATTAAAAAGATTTTAAAAGTTGAATTTTCAAAAGTTACGAAAATCTTAAACTTTTAAATTAAAATAGAAAATATGAAGATTTATAAAAAAGCGTTGGCTTTCTCTCAGATAAAACTTTCTGATATGTTTTTTTAAATATAAATTTGCGTTGGGAATATAAACAAGTAAATACTTTTTTGAGGTTTGAATATATTGTTTTTATAAAAAATTACCTTATTTGATTTATGTTACAGATTCATAAAATCCTTTGTTGATGATTGTGACTTAATTCTTACTACTAAGCTTAAATGCGCAAAGCAAAGTACCGGAAAAACATTTCAAGAACGAGATCAGATTACAAGAGATTTGCATATACTAACAAAAAAAAGACAGGAGGTAACTCTTATATGAAATATATAATGAACAATTTTGTGGATAAGTTTTTTTTTTACAAATAGGCAAATTTTATTAAATCAAATATCTCATTTTCAATGTAACTTTCCTTTGCAGGCATCATCAAGTCTTCAGGAAAGTGTTGACATTTTTCTAGAAAATACTGCAAATGCCTTTTTCCAATATATACACAGTACAGGGTTCAAGAGGATAGTTCTATGCGGCATGGAAGAATATACACGCTTTACAATCGGAAAAGAACTTGACAATCGCATAGAAAATGCGACTCTTTCTTGGCAACAAAATAACATTCAAAGAATGTTTACAAGCGAGATATTACAAAAGCTAACAAAAAATTTCATTGACCTCCATGAGTCCTTGAACGACATAAGAAACAAAATGAGAGGATTAAAATGTCCTTTTGATGTTCAAGAGAAACTTGCTTCTGTCCTTCTTTCGCTGATAGCTCCTAGTGGTACTGCCGTCGTAGGAGGTTTGGCAATAATGTATATTCCCCCTGCATATGCCAAGACTGTACAGGTAGTGGCATTGGCAGCGGCTGGAGCTATAACCAGTCTTGCAGTAACGGGATTAGTGGCATTGGACGTCCTTGATGACTACGAAACAGTAGTAGAGAATGCTTACAGAGCTAGAATTAAGAAATTAACGCAGCCAAAAATAAAGGACACATTACGTAAAACATATGAAGAAGGATTTAAAAACGTTATTAAGAGTTTTCTTGAGGGAGATTTAAAACGAGAAATCGATGATTTGTCAAACATGGTAGAAACAACTGAGAGCAAGATAGAATTTTGCAAAGAAAAAGAGAACGTCTTGCTTTCCCTGAGTGCCGAAATTTCAAGTATTCGAGAGCGTGTAGAAAAGTTTAAGAACGTTGAAATAAAGCTTGACTAAAACTAACTGATAAAATCATGTGCCAAAGAGTTTTGCTAAATATGATCGATAAGCGTTTTACGTTTTATTTATGCAGAACTCTTATATAGTTCACCGAATTAATTTTGTTTGATTTGATGAATTGAAAATAGAAAGTGCTGTACGATTTTCTTTTAATTTATATATTCGCTTCTCATTATATCGCGGTATATTCCAAAAATACAGAAACATATCTCATATCCTTTCTTTTGAAATACTATCTGTTTGTCGTCCGAATGTAATATTTTGTGATGATTAAAAAGTGTGGAACATGCGTCGGTAAATATTTTATTTAAATAAAACGTAATTTTACAGATTTCCACTCCCGTATTTAGATCATTAATTTTAAAACCTAGTAATTGTTATAATAAAGGTCATGTTTCGAAATGCTTTAGTTTGTATAATTGTTCATTTTTATGTAGAATTACACCGTAAGTATAAAAATAAAAATTGAAGTCCATGTCAGCCACAAGTTTCCATGTTTTCCTATACCGCGATACTATGAGACTCTTCAGTTTAGGAGGTAAATAAGACTTCCTGTTTTAAAAATAGACAACAAGTTAAACAATGCAAACTGGAGAAATAATTTGACACTGAAAAGTTAGGCCATAGATTGGTTTATAGATAGTATTTGATGAAAGTCAAAGTAAAAAATTGGAATAACAATTCTTATGCAAAAGGATTAAGTACCGCGATATTATAAGACACCAGTACACATCTAAATGTTAGTTCCAAACATTTGCAATTTTTTTTTTACAATCTTTCCATCTAAAATAACAATTTTAGCTGAAGATCAGATGATTATTAACATGACACGTTAACAACACGCTCAATTGGGTGAAAGGGTCAGTTATTACTTTTAGATCATGTACAATCTTTAATTTATGCTTGCATTTAGGAAAATCATTACTTGCATTTCTGCAACTAAACATTTTGTTCAAAGCCATCATTATAAGTATAGCATACAGTGATCTAAATACAATTTTCCATCAAGTGAAGTTTATTAAGTAGAAGCAACATTGAATTCAACAACATATTTGTGCTCTGATTACTTATCACAAACACACTAACTTTACATGCCTCATGAAGAAAGACACTTCTCAAAGCAAAATCTGACAGTACATGAATAGGTACAAAAAATAATACATTTTCATAATTATTTGTATTATATTTATATAGAAATATTTAAGTTTCTTTTTTCCGATTTCAATTTTTTTTTCACGTTAACCAATATACTTCATCCTTAAATCAGCAATTAGTACAATACCTGATGTGAACATTCCAATTTTATCTGCAGAATTTATACTTTAATCTGTAAAATTATATATATGTCCAGTTTGCACTTACTTCTATAGATTTTGAACATTAATTTGCTAATTAACATTTTAGAAATCATTTAAAAACGATCACAGCATAGCAGTTGGATAATTATTCTTATATATATCTAATTGATATGGATACCCCTTGCTAATTGGTTTGTTTGAAAATATAATCATTGAATTCAAATATTTGGATGTCGCCGGCCTTATAACAGGCATGACTGAGCCAACAAACTGAATACTCCGCGAAGAATCAATGCTTATGTTTACAATTCAATTTTGTCGACGTCTCCATATGAGAGAAAATAATTTTGAGTGGGACGTTAAACAATATACAATCAATCAATCAAATTTCCCTTTTCATAATTCTTAATTTCATTTAGCTTTAAGGTAAATTTAGCGCTTCTCAAAACTGGTGTGATTGATGGACGTAATAGTCCTTTGTGAGGTTGCAAAGTTAAAAATCGCAAAGGAACATTACAAGAGAAAAAAATTAAATGCATATTTGTTGTTTTAACGTTAATTTAGCAGGGTTATAGTTTTACATTAAATTCAAATAAAACATTGTATATTTGATATTTCTAGAGTACTGAAAATACATGCAGTTCCTACTTATATTGTAACCCGTAGTAACAAGGTTTTGCGTGGGTTATAGAGATTTTGTACGTCGTGGATTTGTAATGGAATTCTTTTTAAAAAGTCACACTGAATGTAATTATTGGTTATTTGAAATTTTGCACAAACACCATACATTTTAAATCAATATTATCAATATTTGAATTTTTCCACGCATTGACATTGTTATTACCGGCCGCCAGGAGGCGGTCGGTTATATGATATGAAAGTTTTAAGTCGCTGTGCGTTTCTGCGGAGTTAACAATATTTAACATTCATCATGTTCATATCGCTGGCGAGTCAATATTAAACAAAGATTGTCTAAATGTTTAGAAAAAGCACAATAATCGTAAAATTAAATTTTATAAATAATGGGGTAAATATTTCATCCAATCCTGATTGACAAACTCTGATATAACTGAAGTGCGGAGAAAATTGGTACGAGTGTTAGGCATAGTCTAAAACAAAGACCGCGTTGTAAATCAACAATTTTACTTTCTCTTTTTAAAACAGGATCTGCTGTATTTATTTGAAATGAAGTGTATATTTAAACATTTCCTATAGATGTTTTTCAAAAATATGATGAAATATTGATTTCTTAAAAGCAAAGAATATTACGACATGTTCGTCCAGGAGACTAGGATAGAGCGCGTTTTACAATGTGCCAAACACTTTCCCGCCACATCTCAACACCAAAACAGAAGTAATGTAGTGGTGGATCTAGAAGGAGTTCGGGGGTGGGGTGGGTGGGGGTGGGTGGTTAACATCCTCTAAGAGAGAGAGAGCGAGGAGCCCCGCATATTATATATTTGTTGCGTTTTTATTAAGGTAAAACTATAGCTAAGTTTAAACTTTAGTTTTGTACGTTTTATGTAAAAACTACTTAAACAGCAAACAGCAAACTCACAAGAGTTCGTTAAGTTGTACCAAACTGAGTGCAGAGACGCAGAGGACTATGCACAGTTTATATTGCCTATACATGTAATATTGTACATGCATTATTCATGAAGAAAATCGGCATTGTCGCATGCATTTTTTTTTTTCGTGTCACGAGGATATTTTAACAGAAAAATATAAGAAATTTAAAAAAACCCCGCAAATTTCAGTTTCTAAAATAATTTCAACAGTTATATAAATTGGTTTGCGGCCGATTTTTGACGCTTGCGTCAATATGTTTCTTGTGATATCAATGTAATAAAAGATTTTTCCATGCCTTTTTGTTTGTGTAGTTGTTCTCTTCAGTTAAATTATTGATGAGACATTAGGAGATACCTAACAGTATTCAAGATCAAAAGTCCGTAAATAATACAGAATAGGAGCAGAGCAAACACGGACCTCCAGAATAATAGAGGTGGGATTATGTGCCATGGAGGAGTGAGCATTCCCTGCAGATCGGGCACACCTGTCGTTTGCTCTTTGTCAAGATCGAGAAAAAATGGAAAAAAATCTATGGTCAATTTACAAAACATGGACCTACAATTTGTAAGATTAACGGCAGTCAGCATTTCACTCAATGATAAAGTGTATTTGCTGACAAGATCTTAAAAAGAGACTGTTGAAGTTCTTCTTTCGTCAATCTAATTGTTAATAATTTACCCCGTTTTAGAAGTTGTCCAAACAAAGAGCACGCTTTTACGTATCTAATCAACTGAGATATATATATTCCGTATGCGATGGTGATGAAGGTGTATTGCTCCAAAAGTAAGAAAAGATGACGGTAGAAACGTTAAAGTCATCACGTTTATCATAGATCATGGTTGTTAGATTACCATTGTCGTCTTTTTTCAAATAAAATATCCAAATGTGAAACAGAGCTGGCAGACTCAGGTATTTTTATCTCAAGCAATTTTTTCTTTCGTTTGAAGAATATATCATTTTGCACAAATTTTGCAAAATTGTTGAAGCTTAAAAAAAAACAATGCCCAGATTCTATACATTTTGCAAGTATTATTTTTATACCTTCGCTCAAAAAGAGAGGGAGGGGTGTTACATGTATACTCTTTTACATAGGCAAAAAGTGGCTCGCATGAACTTCATATGAAATTCGCATAAATTCTTCGCATGAAAAGGATACAAAAAGGACCACGCATGATATTTGTATAAAAATCCCATACGATTTTTACATGAAATATCCACGAATATCTTGCTAAATGCTAACAGAAATTCCCATTATATTTATGAAAAAATAACCTAGGTTTCATATGAATATTATGCAAAGACCATCTTACTTTTGTACCTCCAGAAATTATTATTAAGTTTTTACTTTTTAGTTTCTCAAAGCTCGTCCATTAATTTTATCTTTCTTTGGAAACAGGGTCTTTGCTTTTTGGCAGTTGCTGCAAATGGTTTTTTCTTGAATAATTCTAATAAATTTAATATTTCCTCTTTTTCTTACTTATTCAATTCATCCAGATAAAAATAGTGATTTATGATACAAAAAGTTACTTTGAATTTTTAAAGAGTCAAACATTGTTTCTTGACTCTCTGACTAAATAGGGTATTTGTGAAATAAAACATTTGATCTTATTCTATCTTGAAGTTCTTTATTGAGGTTCTCAGCACAAAAATGTCTTTATCTTGAGAACCCTGTCGAGGTGTTGTTAGCTAACATGAATATACAAATGTTAAACAATCTTTAAGGTTATTGAAATGCGAAACAGACAAAATTATATTTCTAATTTATTATGACCAAACCTACCTTATGTAGAAGTAATATTTCTTAGTTATACACAAATACGATCATGTTCTAAATACCACTCCAATAAAAATGAATTTCTGGAGAAACTTTTACAAACTCTGTGACCTTCTCCGCTGTTCTAAAAATGTCATATCTTATGATAATCATAATTGACCATTAGGACAGTATATTAATCTCTGGCTCTTACATTTCATGCACCCGGACCAGTACTTTGTCCTATCTGACTTTCTGTCTGTTTGCTTTTGATCCGCGAGAGATCAAGACTTCACATTTTGTATGCATACTCCATTAATTAAATTCTTTCAAGGCTGTGACCTTTATGCTAAAAGTAAAATTTTTTAACGTTGTTGCTATCGGGCAATATTTCAAAATACAAATAAATATTCATGTTTTGGCAAAGAATTTAATTTTAATCCTTGTGACCTTGACAATGATTACATGAATAACATGCAGATATAAAGCACGGTCTGTGTTAATAATGAAGCGGCCTTTGTATTTAGAATATATCTTCATTAAAGTTTAATATGGTTAGTTTACATTTAAAGCATATCTAGTTTAAATTACCCTATGCTAAAGTTGGGAATCACCTTTCAGTCACAAAATTTCGTTTCTACCTAGATCTTTCCATCATAGAATTCTGATTAAAAAATACTTTAATGTACATTTGTACTCTTTAAACCTTAACCATATCTCAAATGACTGTTGAACTGGGTCAAGGTTGATCTTTAAACAAAAGGTACCTTAAGTTCTATCAATTATGAGACTCAGATTATTTTCTTTCTTACTTTGTCATTTTAAAAAAGTCATTTACTTTTCTCATTATTCATCTTTTTAAAAGTTTTACAAATCAGTCAGTAAATTGCCCTTTTACCAGTTACATACCACGAAATGTATAGGTCAATGGTTATAGTATTTTTACAAAGTGTAATTAAGAAAATAATAAAATTGTTTAAAAGATCGTTTCAAAAAAAAAATAGTGCACAGACTGTTAAATAGAAATGGCGATTCCAGGACATTCTTTAACTTCTTTGTAGGAGATAGTAAAACTTAATACAAGGGTTTTATGTTTAAGACTGACTTTAGAGATAATTCAATGTATCAATGCATCTACTATTTTCATTATCCCTAGATCTTTCCCTAATTTACCCCTTTGTTTTACCCCACTGTTGCCCCACTCTGTCATCGGGGGTCATGATTTGAAGGAACGTAAAGAAGATGGGGGAACAAGGTGGGTAGAATGCCGATGGCGTCCGATATTAAGAAATCATATTTATTATGTGAATTGAATGTTTCACTTCACTTCTAATTATTTAATTTTTGAAATTATGAGACAAAAATCTTTCCTGCAGGAAAACAAATCTCGCATTTTTTTTTACATAAAATTAATATATCATGGCATTCTTGGGATTCAAACCCATTAATAAATATCCGACGTATCAATAGCATATTGCTTTGAGACTAACGCGTTAACCTCTATACTATATCACTCATGGTGATTGTCGGCATTTAAATCATGTTTTTGATATGACTCGCTAACTTAATGGACTTGAAGTATTTCTTCAAAGAAAATACTTCTTTTTATCTAGAGAGGATGAAAAGATATTTTCATAATTTGCATTATAATTTGCATAACGGGCAAAGCCCGTTATGCTAAAATTATCCCATGTTTCCCACTATTGTTCATGTCCCCGGCATACTCTCCAAACTAGACAGTGATTCCTTAAATATTAATTTTTATTTGTATATGGAATCGTAAAAAATATTGATTTGAAATGCACATGGTATTCCATGTTATTTTCCACTCTGATTTCAAAATGGCGGCGGAGAAGTAACTACACGTGTTTATGTTTCCGCTAAATCTATTATCTAGGTCATATATTTATCAGTACATCTTACAAGGTAACTTTGATTACAATTTAAAATTCTGTTGTTGCTTATTTCATAAAAGTCAATATTTGAATTCAGTAATTTAACAATTATTTAATTTGTTTCGTGTTTTTATTTGACTATTTTTAAAAGTAAAATTTGACGTCACAGGTCGGCCAATAACAGTTGACAAAACGGGAGCTTGTCAAGAAACCAGTCTTCGTTGATGATAGAAAAGCGGAGGAGGTTGAGTTGCTTACAAAGTCGGAGTGATGGACAATGTCGGATGATGGAGTGGCTGTGGCGATTTGTCGGTCGTAATTAAATGACTGAGGAACGATGTCAGTTGTGGCGATTTGTCGACGTATGTCACTTGTGTTGACGAAAGTGGAGTTCTCATCCTCGGCCTCAGTGAATGCGGATAGGGTTGCGCTTGCGACTTGCTTCTGATCCGAAGGTAGCTCCTTGATTGAAGCTTTGTACCAGGCAGGACATATACATAATGTGGAGAGCTGCAAACCCAGCATCATTCATAGTTTGAATTGTCGTTGCTCGGAGGCTGTGCGTTGTGTAGCGTTGACATCCTACCATTTTGCAAATATTATATAAAAAAATTCACAAATGCCTTCTGGGAAAGAGAGTGAGTTGTATATCAAAGTTATTGATCGGGATCCGAGATTGTCTCTCTCACACATTTGTTGAACAGATTTGTAGCAGTAATAGGAGTTTGTGATAGGAAGAAATTCAACATTTGAGCTGGGCAAATTTTATATTCTGTTTCGTACATTCGTTTGCAAGCCATCATCTCATGTTTGTCGAGTCCACCTTGGTAGTTTTTCAGCTTTGTTTAGTGAGTGAGACAAACGTAGGTCAAGCCATTTTAGTCAGTTTTGAATTCGAATGAGTCCCTTTTAAGTTGGTGGTACAAAGTGAATTGTTATGGCATACCACATTGCCAAAGGCAGATTAATTGGTGAGGAAAATGCAGTCTCTAGAAAGGATGAGCTTTTTTTGAGAACAGGTTTTGGAATTATTTCCTTGTGTTTTGTGGGGCGAGGTGTTCCCTCTGTCATCCTTTCTTTTAGGAGGCTAGTCAAGCATTTCTTTGAGGATCATCATTGGTTAACTCTGGTCGATCATTGAATGGGGGAAAACACTGAATTTTCCGTAGGACTTGCTAGGCTCCATGCTTATTGACTGTGTTTTTTTTTTTTTGAAAATGATGGGTGTTGCAGAAGACTGTGGATTTTACAGACGTTCAACAGATTTACTTAATGTATTTGAATGAAACCAGTATTCTACTTTAAGCGCAACAGATCTTTCTTTAATTCATTTTTTAAAAATTGTATTTGTAAAAAAAAATATTATATCTTATTACTTTGTAAACACATTAAACAAAACAACTTTATTTTTCATCAGTGTATTCATACGCCACTCATATACTGCAAGTTTGACATTTGACCTTTCAGTAGTACATGTATTTCAATAGAGAAATTTACATGCCACAGGAATCACAGTGAAATTAACAAGATTGGGTTTTGTAGTGTTTATCATAGGTAAACAATTGGAAATGGAAATATTTAACAAATAATTTCTAAGCTAAAAATATTTTAAAAGATTACCTATCTTACTTAACAAATGTCTACCAAACTGGCCCAATACTGTAGGAACATTTGACGGAAGTTAAAAAAAATTGTTAGAGTCACAATGGCAACATTTGATATTCAAAACTTAATATACAGAACTGATGTTGCTTGTTTTATGAAATGTTTTATTTAAAATTTGCCTATGAAAACTAAAGATTGGGTAATATAAAAAAAATAACAGGCACACAAACAAACAGATAGAACACCGACATCCTACGGCTTTGTCACCGGATGGTCTATGAAATCTTGCTGATGGCATGCATGGTAAAGCTAAGACGACGATTGGCTCTTATGTACAATTTGTTTCCAGAAAAATAATAAAGTTATGCTAAAAACAAAGCACGAGGAACTGATAATATACAAAGGAAACTTTGAATGGGCTATTTTTTCTTGGGACAGGTGCTTGTAGATTATCATGTTGTTATTGTTACTGCTTATTATACATCTTTTGAAAATCTGCTATCGTATACAACAGTGTACTTAACACGCCGAAATTACATTGTGTATAGGATAATTAACTCTCAAGATTTTGATCATCAGCTGATTCACTCTCCATTGATTGTCACGCTTCACGGCGTAATCGCCGATCAACGACCCCCTGTGTTTGTTTAATTTATTTGCCTTCAAGCATGCAAGGTGCATGGCAATCGTAGTATAAACACAATATCAACTACTCAAGTCTTAAAAGTAGGTGGCTATTCTGCAATGCAATTACAATTTAACCATGAGATCT
>PRKT01001392.1:70018-88999 GCA_003671525.1 Saccostrea glomerata | reverse complement strand
CATTTTATAGCTTTTTGTTTTCAAAGTAACATCGCAGCATCAACCTTGAAAACTTACATTTCGGCTCTTAGTTATAATTTCAAAATTCAAGGTTTTGAAGATCCATCACAACAATTTGTAATTCGCAAAATGCTACAAGGATATCAAAAGTTAAAAACAGTAGGAAGTGACACAAGATTGCCCATAACAACGTCAATTCTGAAACAGCTTGTAACTTCTTTAGACAATTTAGGCATTTCAGCCTATTTATGCAGTATGCTAAGAGCAATGTATTTGCTGGCTTTTCATGCTTTTTTAAGGGTTGGTGAAATAACAGTTTCGTCTTCTACGAACGTTAAAAACGTATTAAATTTGGCCAATGTAAAACTCGTTTCGGATAAACTAAATTCCAGTGAATCCCTTGAGATTACAATGGATAATTTCAAACATAGTGCAGGCAAACATATACCCACGTTGATTCTACAAAGAAACGAATCGGAAGAGCAATTTTGTCCTGTTCAGGCTATTCAGCTATTTCTTAAAGTTAGAGGCCAGTCACCAGGCCCATTGTTTGCATACCCAAATAGTGATGGGTTACTAAGACAACATTTTACAAATTATTTGCAAATGTGTCTTAAATGGGCAGGGCTAAATACGAGTCATTATAAAGGCCACAGTTTTCGAATAGGAGCTGCGACATGCGCTGCAGCAATGGGAATTTCAGAGGAAAAAATCAAACGAATGGGAAGATGGCATTCCGACGCTTTTAAAAAGTACATAAGAATCCCTGTGCTTCATATTTAGATGAATTTGATCATGGGGTCATGGGTCTCTGATCAAATAGTATAAATTAGTATTTCACCCCTTTTATTTCTTCGCGAACGCATATGTGAGGGTCAGCAGGTTTTTGAACAGTAGTTTTCCTTTCGATTAATCTGTATATATGTTGCCGTAGGTAATGACTTTCAGACTTTTGAAATTTAACATTGGGTCATGGTGACATGGGCCTCTGATTCCACAATTGCTGGTGAACTATGGATGAGAGTTTGTTGTCATTTGAAATTTGACACTGGGTCATGGGGACACGGGCCTCTGATTCCACAATTGCTAGTGAACTATGGGTGAGAGTTTGTTGTCATTTGAAATTTGACACTGGGTCATGGGGACATGGGCCTCTGATTCCACAATTGCTAGTGAACTATGGCTGAGACATGGGCCTCTGACTTCATAACGGGTAATGTAGCTTTGCATGAAAGCATTTTGTTACTTATTGCTGCATGAATAATATGAACAGTTTCGTCACGAGGACAAGGGCCTCTGACAATTCTTAAAAGGGAAATGCTGACCATTACTTGTACATCATTTAAGCACTTTTGAATAACACAAATGTAATTTGTATTCTTTATGTGAATGTTACTATATATCATATTCATTGAAGACAATAGTTTTGGGTGGGGTTTATTGTATTCATTGTTTCAACATGAACACAAATAATGTGGCGATTTTTTATGCCCCACCTATGATAATTGGCTTAACAAAATGTATTTGTTTATTTTATGCACATGTTTTTTATGATTGTGTAATGTTTGTCAATTTGTTTAATTAGTATTTTTGCATGATTTGTCTCGTCATTTATTAGATCAAAATAAATGACAATTTTCAATTCAAACTCTCTTCATTTTGTTTTTACAATATCAAACGAAGCAAAACTATTGTCAGTGTATTTGCATAAATGATATTTTCTTCTTCAAAATGTTTAGCTTGGTATACAATTTAGGTGTATATAACGATTTTTTAAGTTGACGATCAGTTCAAACAAACAGCAAAATACAAACTTTAAGAAAGTTTTGTTTAAGATTTACGTTCCGAATGATAACGTGCATTACACTTAAAAATATGCAATGTTAACCAATTGCTCAAAATGGAAACATTCGATCATTAAACCACAATTCTACTTGTGAATAATATTATGTCAATTCAATTTTCAAATCACACGGATGCACAAGATAATATGTATAATATGTTCACCTTTGCATGTGCACTTCCATTTGCATTTCTGCACTCTTGTTATAGAAAAAGTCATTTTAAGAAACAGTTTATTTCTTTATGTTCTTAGTTTTTAAATCATTAAGATTCACTCGCAAATCTGTTCAAAAAGCTTTAGAATTTAATTTTAATTTACTTTAAAACATGGTAACGTAAATATTGGTAACGTAAATATCGGTAACGTAAATATCTTTCTGAGATTTATCGTAACTTTTAATGCTATTGTTTAATTATTCCACTGTTAATTAAAAGCATATTCTAGTGCTTGAGTATAAGGCAATTTGACCCAAAGGAAACAGTGTAGTTCTCTTACTTAATTTGTGAATAAATACTAACACGTAAATATCGATGAATTTTTTAACCATTGGACTCATAAGAAAAGGGGGCGCTTCGAACGAACCTATCCCCTCCAGGGGCTGCACTCTGTTGACCCACCTATCCCCCCACAGCCCCAAACCTGCACTCCTTGACCCACCTATCTCCTCCAGGGGCTGCACTCGCTTGACCCAGCTATCCCCCCCAGGCCCAAAAGTGCACTCCGTTGACCCACCTATCCCCCACAGCCCCAAAAGTGCACTCAGTTGACCCGCCCATCCAGACGGTTTATACTACTGTGTTTGACTGGCGAAATACGTTAATACAATGCTATGGACACCCTGTTTCATGCGCTCATCATCGTAATTACAACTTAGCAGGAGTAAATGAAATGTTGTGAACGTTTACGTATGTTGACTTGAATTTCTTTGTTCTTCTTCGCGCCAGTTTGCCGGTCTTGGAACCATGAATGACCTAGTGAACTTTGCGGCTATTTATATATTGCCCAGCATCCAAGATGCATTGCGGTAAACAGTCAAAATGGCGTCTGTTTTGATTGCTGGAAGTTCACATGTTAAAAGATTTGAGCACTATGTAAATCAAAATCGAAAATTTCAGAACTTGAATTTAAATCCAAACATTTTTGTAACATTTTATGGTATAAGTGGAGGAAAGCTGACAAATAATTCCCACTTGCAGGCGTTAGAACAAAAACTTAGGCACGTTTCTCCGGACTTTCTCATCTTATATTTAGGTGGTAACGATCTGGACACAACTTCGGCTGATGAAACATACGCTTATGAGTTATGTTTACGACTTTGTTGTATTGCGGAAACATTTGCCCGTCGTTTCAACATTAAAAAGACAATTGTTTGCCAACTTATGCCGAGATATCGGACACGGGTATTAGATATAAATATTTATAATGGACTAGTAATAAAATTCAATAGAATACTGAAGAGGGAGCTGTTAGGAAAAAACTGTTTGCAGTACTGGAATATAAAAGGTGTCAAAAACAGCCAGCGTCCAGTATTTTGCGATGGAGTCCATCTGAACAACGAATGGGGCATGCGAATTTACTACAGAAACTTGCGTGGGGCAATTATCCAATGTTTAAAATAAGATTGGTAGCAGGGACATCTACAATGTATGGTCCGTCAACATAAGCAGCACATTTTCATTCAGGTTCATTTGCAACTAAAAAAGATAAGTCTATTCAACATCTGCACGATCTCTAGCAAATTATGAATTATAATATGTAATGAGTAGTCTTATTTATACGGTTAGTGGACAGTGGTTCACAATTATGAATGGTAATCAGTATGTCTGCGTTTAATTACTGCATATTGTATTTGAGATCTCAATTATATGAAATGTCATAAACATAGATAAAAAAAAAACGCTACTTAAACTGTGTACAGTACAAGTGGTAACATTTTATGTTGGTATCAGATACACTGTGAGCTGGCACAGTTGTAAACGTACATTCCCGAAGGTATGAGTTTGCACAGTGAGCTGGCACTAATGCATCTCATATATATGTTGATACACGTACGGTTTGGAATGTGCTATGGCACATACTTTATGTATTTGTATGTACGCACGTGTATTATGTTTCTATGTTCGGGCACTATGATAATGTACGATATGTTCTGATACAAATATGATTTGTGTGCAAACACTTTCAGTTACTCACTTGTGTATATGCGTACATTAAGTAGTTATTATGTCTTCTTTTATTAAACGAATTCAATTGAGTATGAGCGCTTTCAACTATGGCTATGATGTGAGCATGATGAGCATAGACATGTATGTTGGACTCAATCATTTTTGTCAGGCATTTTTTTTTTAAAGCCATGTTTACACGAGCGCTTGGTACATCTTCATTGTGCCAGGGCAAGCGGATCTGTAATCAGGCGAAGATTCCTGACGGGAAGTTGGTTTGAGTTTACAACAAGCATGTGATTTGTATGATATCACTTAAGTTTCGTATTTTATTCAAGGTAGGAACATGCCACCTAAGAGAAAAAGGAGTCGGGCGACAAAAGCTGTGGAGCCAACAGAGTCTCAACCAAAACGCAGCGCACCGTCGAAAGACCAGGAAATCGTGGATACAATCCAAAACGCAATACAAGCAGTCATTCCTGGTATTACGAAGGCGGTAATGGATGAGATATCCAAACAACAGACTAGTACTGACACCGCTATAATGCCAAGTCCTTCAGCGCCTGAGGGGGAAGCGGCCAATGACAGCGCTGTGGAGCCTACGGTTAATCTGGGTATTTCTAACACTTTCCTTGAAGCCCCAGAAAGTATTTCAAAGCCTCTAGCCTTAGGCATTGATTCTAAAATTAAATCAAAAATATGGGCAAACGAGTTCGTCGATTTTGGCACTTTACTAAAGCCAACTGAAAAACAAGTAAAATTTTCCATCGAAGAGGGTGATGATGGCTTAACATTTGTAAAGGAAAAATCCACCCCTCTTAAGATTGAATCCATTTCTCAATGGATGAAAGCTTTTCATATATTCGTTAGTATATTTTGCGAGAGGCACACAAATGATGCCACAAAATTGATGAAATATGCATCTATTGTTCAAAAACTCGCTGACCAGTCTACTGCATCAGCAGCCATTCAGTACGACAAAACTTTTCGTCAATGGAGAGAAATATCTCCAACCAAACTCCCATGGGATCAAATAAACGCCGAATTGTACCAAGAGGCATTGGCATCCGTATTCAGTCAAAATTGAAGGGAGTAACACAATAACCTACTTTTCGTCCCTTACAGGGTACCACGGGGAGCGCAGGGAATAATAAACTCGTGTGCTACAACTTTAATAATTCCGAACAGGTAATTTGTCATAGAAAAGATTGCAGATTCTCCCACACATGCCAACGCTGTGGTGGGGAACACAGTAGAAAAACTTGCCCATCAACCTCAAAACTCCCCAATGCAGCAAACAAAAATAAGCAAAAATCTAGCCCCCAAATCGGATCATCAGAAAGTAAACAGTCAACCCTTAAACTTACAAAATAATCCTTTTGATATAGTAACTCCCGTGAATCCTCAACGGTTACAACATTGGCTATCAGAATACAATGAGAGTGACAAAAAATTTTTAGTTGATGGCTTTACAGAGGGTTTTAAAATTCCTTTTCAGGGTGTTCGTGAGCAGAGGTTTTGTAACAACTTAAAATCAGCTGATCAAAATTTATCTATCCTTCAAGAAAAAATAAATAATGAGGTACGTTGTGGTCGAGCAGCGGGACCTTTCAAAAATGCTCCATTCAACAATTTTCAGTGTTCACCATTAGGTTTAGTACCCAAAAAACAAGAAGGGGAATTTAGAGTAATACATCATTTATGTTATCCAGAGGGACAATCTATAATTGATGGGATTCCGCAGGATATTTGCTCGGTTCAATATCAAACCATCGATGACGCGACTGATTTATTAAAACAACTTGGAAGGGGGGTCTTGTTTGCAAAGACAGATATTGAAAATGCCTTTAAAATCATTCCAGTCCATCCATCAGATCGCGAATTGTTGGGTTTTAGAGTAGGAGGTGGGTTTTATTTCGTCAAGACCTTACCAATGGGCCTAAGTTACTCCTGTAACTTATTTGAAAGATTTAGTTCTTCATTGCATTGGGTAATGGAATACCACTACCAATCTAACTGTGTTCATGTTTTGGACGATTTTCTTTTTATGGGACCAGCTCATTCAAACAATTGTTTGAAATCCTTAGAGAACTTCCTTCAATTATGTTATGACATAGGTATCCTAATTAAGAACGAGAAAACAGTGTATCCCACAACGACAATAACATTTTTAGGTCTAGAAGTCGATTCACTAACTATGGAAGTTAGGTTGCCAAGGGATAAGCTTGATAAGCTAAGAGATGCAATAGACTCGTTTAAGCACAGAAAAAAAGTAAGTCTGAAAGAATTACAATCTTTGATTGGATTACTTAACTTTGCTTGCGCGGCTGTCCGACCAGGTCGCACTTTCCTACGACGGCTAATCGACCTCACAAAAGGCTTAAAACTACCCCATTTCAAACGGCGTTTGAACACAGAGGCTAGGGCTGATCTTGAAGCTTGGTCTGTTTTCATCAATAGTTTTCATGGTAGGTCATTGATATTAGATGATAGGTGGGAAACCTCTGAAACATTATGTATGTATACGGATGCAAGTGACCTAGGATTTGGGGGTACATTTAAAACAAAGTGGTTCTTCGGAGAATGGCCACAAGAGTGGTGCCAGTTTCACATTACAGTCAGAGAATTGCTTCCTATTGTGATAACTTTAGAACTATGGGCATCTGATTTACGGAACTCCTGTATTAATTTCTATTCAGATAACATTGCAGTGGTATATACATCATTAACAAACAAACTTCACCAGACCCAATAATTATGAAGTTAATGCGTCGTTTCATAGTAAATACATTAAAATACAATATTCTTTTCAAAGCAACACATATTCCAGGTGTACTTAATGTAGCTGCTGATCGCCTTTCTCGCTTGCAGGTCCGGGAATTTCAGGACCTATGTACAAATATGGACCCAGTGCCATCAGCAGTTCACCCAACAATGCTAACACTCTGAAAGATATAGCAACAGCCATTCTGAAGAATTCCCTCGCTCCTACATCAAGGGCAGCTTATGAAAAAACATTTGCTTTTTACGCTGACTTTATGTCAACCTACTTTCCTAATGTCTCTTTACTGCCTCCTACTACTGAGCATTTGGCGCATTTTATAGCTTTTTGTTTTCAAAGTAACATCGCAGCATCAACCTTGAAAACTTACATTTCGGCTCTTAGTTATAATTTTAAAATTCAAGGTTTTGAAGATCCATCACAACAATTTGTAATTCGCAAAATGCTACAGGGATATCAAAAGTAGGAAGTGACACAAGATTGCCCATAACAACGTCAATTCTGAAACAGCTTGTAACTTCTTTAGACAAGTTAGGCATTTCAGCCTATCAATGCAGTATGCTAAGGGCAATGTATTTGCTGGCTTTCCATGCTTTTTTAAGGGTTGGTGAAATAACAGTTTCGTCTTCTACGAACGTTAAAAACGTATTAAATCTGGCCAATGTAAAACTCGTTTCGGATAAACTAAATTCCAGTGAATCCCTTGAGATTACAATGGATAATTTCAAACATAGTGCAGGCAAACATATACCCACGTTGATTCTACAAAAAAACGAATCGGAAGAGCAATTTTGTCCTGTTCAGGCTATTCAGCTATTTCTTAGAGTTAGAGGCCAGTCACCAGGCCCTTTGTTTGCATATCCAAATGGTGATGGGTTACTAAGACAACATTTTACGAATTATTTGCAAATGTCTCTTAAATGGGCAGGGCTAAATACGAGTCATTATAAAGGCCACAGTTTTCGAATAGGAGCTGCGACATGCGCTGCAGCAATGGGAATTTCAGAGGAAAAAATCAAACGAATGGGAAGATGGCATTCCGACGCTTTTAAAAAGTACATAAGAATCCCTGTGCTTCATATTTAGATGAATTTGATCATGGGGTCATGGGTCTCTGATCAAATAGTATAAATTAGTATTTCACCCCTTTATTTCTTCGCGAACGCATAGGTGAGGGTCAGCAGGTTTTTGAACAGTATTTTTCCTTTCGGTTAATCTGTATATATGTTGCCGTAGGAATTGACTTTCAGACTTTTGAAATTTAACACTGGGTCTTGGGGACATGGGCCTCTGATTCCACAATTGCTAGTGGACTATGGGTGAGAGTTTGTTGTCATTTGAAATTTGACACTGGGTCATGGGGACACGGGCCTCTGATTCCACAATTGCTAGTGATCTATGGCTGAGAATTTGTTGTCACTTGAAATTAGACACTGGGTCATGGGGACATGGGCCTCTGACTTCATAACGGGTAATGTAGCTTTGCATGAAAGCATTTTGTTACTTATTGCTGCATGAATAATATGAACAGTTTCGTCACGAGGACAAAGGACTCTGACAATTCTTAAAAGGGAAATGCTGACCATTACTTGTAAATCATTTAAGCACTTTTGTATAACACAAATGTAATTTGTATTCTTTATGTGAATGACAATGAAGACAATAGTTTTGGGTGGGGTTTATTGTATTCATGAGTTCATCATGAACACAATAATGTGGCGATTTTTTATGCCCCACCTATGATAATTGGCTTAACAAAATGTATTTGTTAATTTTATGCACATGTTTTTTATGATTGTGTAATGTTTGTCAATTTGTTTAATTAGTATTTTTGCATGATTTGTCTCGTCATTTATTAGATCAAAATAAATGACAATTTTCAATTCAAACTCTCTTCATTTTGTTTTTACAATATCAAACGAAGCAAAACTATTGTCAGTGTATTTGCATAAAACTTACTATTGTCCGTCCCATAATCCTGGAACTGTATCCTGATACTGTATATACTATTTATGTCTAACAGGTCTACATACCACCAAACTGATTTCAATGAAGAAGTTATGCCGATATCAACTGTCTTCGTGCATGTTCTGAAGTTTCCATCAACTGCAGTTGTGGCAGTACAGGGATAAGAGCAGAAAGCTGTTGAACGTTGACTGGCACTCTTGTTTATTGATAAATCCTCTATAAATAGGAAGTTCGCATGAATAAATATTTAATCGAAAGAATTTTGTCTTGTTACGACTGTGGAATCAAATTTAGTGGGTTTTGATTGTTTTGTTTGTTTTTTTTTTTGTTTTTTTTGTTTTTGAAATGTGCACATTTAATAATTTTCATTTTGTTATATTGCATTCACAGGTTCATGTATGATAATTTTCATCTTTTGATACAAAACAACATTCGATCTACACAAAAAAAAAAATACTTTTAGGGAATGTGAAAGACAAACAAAAATAAGCCAAAGAAAAAAAAAGGGGGGGGGGGTCGGCAAAAGAACAAAATCTTCTAATACAAATAATGCGAAAAGATAAAAAATCAATTAAATCTTTTCCTCTGAATCAAATAGGCAATGGAATGTATGTATGTAACTGTACGTGTTGCTTATAGTGCATCACATATATTTAAATATCGCCAATGTCTTTCGTTTTCCTCATACTTACAACTCTTAAACGACAAAAAAATTCCATCTCTGGTCCTCTTTAATACAGCGCCAGCATTTATTTTTGGATCATTTTTATATTTAATAGCAAAAAAAAAACAACAAACAACAAAAAAATTCCATCTCTGGTCCTCTTTAATACAGCGCCAGCATTTATTTTTGGATCATTTTTATATTTAATTGCAAAAATAAAATGTTTTTCGATAAGTATTGAAAGATTTTGAAATTTGTTACAATTCAAATTGTCATATTTACCAAATAGCATTGTTTGTCTGTCAAAAGTACAATGAATATTAAACTTATTTAAAACCCATTCTACATAAAAGCATTCAACAAATAAAATGATCATTTTTTTCTATGTCGCTTCTGCAGAAAGTACGTGCGGAGAATCACTCAATTTTAGTCTAGAAAGAATGTTATTAGTTGGGATGATTCTATGGAATATTATACATTTATTGCATGATAGTGAGGGAAATATGAAGATTTATTCAGCCAAGAAAAATCATATTCCCTTTGGGCTTCGCTGAATAAGTCTTTATGTTTCCCGAACATTCATGCAATGAATTGTTTATTATACCGAAACAAGTAAAACCTTTAAAATAAACATAAACTTTCAAATTCAGCACCTCTCTCAAATTCATTTTCATTTTTTTACGTAAAGTTTTTATAAAACCCTTTGTTCAACACATTATCATCTGTTTAGTGACGTTAACCAGGCTATTGTGACGTCTACTTCTCTCGGGAGTTTTCGTTCACCGAACAAGAACTATATTGCGGGAAAATACACTAGGTGTTCCGAAGAGGTGGAATATGATGAAAAGCGTGCCGACGGCCGGGAAATATGAAGTTTTACGGCCCGATCACGTGATAACTTAGAACCAATCAGATAACGCGTTGTTTAGAATATTTATAATGAGGTATAATAATTAAAATTGCAGCCATTTTAGCAATGAATCATTTTTGAAAGATAAAGTCTCATAACTGCAACAGTGTAGGCAAATAAATTCAATAACGCGCTAATTGTTTGCACACACCTTTGCAGTTATGAGACTATATCTTAAAAAAAAAATAATGATTAATCGCTTAAATACTTTTACCCAGTTTGCATCCGAGTTGACATTTAAGCAGAAATGAATTCTGTATAATCAATCATAATTAGATCTCCATATTTATAGTCCTGGATTATAACCTTTTTCTGTACCTTATGAATTTTGCTACCCCATAAAAAAATAACACATTTCAGTTATTTACTTTTAATCATCCGACCTTCCAATCCATATCATTTTAGTTTCTAAGGAATTTATCTTTAAACCTGACATATTTTATATAATCTAATTCTGGGGAATACCATCTATGGATTTTGGTGAACCATCTGAGATAAGAGAGGTATCATATTGTGAGAGTTTGTACTCTTCATCCTCAATATTTATACCTCTAGTATTTGATTATTTCGAAATATGCTTCCAAGAATTTCAGACTGCCGGAAAGAGGAATTCACACTCCTTTTTCGGATAAAACGCTATACTTTATCCTTATAAAGATTCATTTAAGGATTTTTTTTTTAAAGTTTTGTTTGAGTTATTGGTGTGTGAAACGCACAGACTTATCACGTAGGCATAGTTCATGAAGCGAGCTTCACACACCAATAATTCACACTTAACTTTATATTTACAATTTCCATGTCTTACAGCATAAAAAAAAATATACTCAATATTTTAATTTATCGCTGCCCTATGGAACGCCGTCACTGCCTTATAGCAGAACAGTACAATGGCATTGAGTCAACTTTCAATTCCATTATGTCAACACTTTGTGACATTTACTTACAGTACTATTGTGTTAAGTCAACTTTCCATTACTTTATGTTAACTCTTTATGACATTAACCCACACCACTATTGCATTGTATCAATCTTCCATTACATTTTTATCAACTCTTTATAACATTAACCCACACCACTATTGCACTGTGTCAATCTTCCATTACATTATATCAACTCTTTATGACATTTACTCACACTACTATTGCATTGTGTCAACCTTCCATTACATTATGTCAATTCTTTATGACATTTACACACTCTACTATTGCGTTATGTCAACTTTCCATTACATTATATTGTCTTTATGGCATTAACTCGTACTTCAATTACATTGCGCCAATCTTCCATTGCACTATATTTGCATATCCACTGCTCTCTCCTACTATGAACATGTAGTCATCAACTGCGTTCATAGGACTATAGACGCAATTGCTATCACTATGAGCGCAATTGCTCTATCACACTAGTGTAGAAACACTAGTGCAGAACAATCTCTACTACACTTACGAATCGAGTTGAGAAGTATATATATGAAATGTTTCATAAGAGGAATAAAATAAGTTTTTAATAATATTCTTTGAAAAAAAAGGAAATTCAGAATACTTAAAATTGCTGATTTATATCTTTAAAAATTCAATTTTGGTCAATGTATTTATTTCTAATAAAACTTTTTAAAATTGTAGAGAACTGCTATATTTCTATTTTTGTGAATCATGCATATTTGTACAAAGAACGATAACTCTTCACACTTGGGTAATAACATTCAGAAAGAGAAAATTTCTTTAACTATATCTATTTCAAGAATGATTTCAGCTATTAAAAATAAATAGAAAAACTAAAAAAAAAATTATAGAAAAGCATTCTGGAGTAATAATCATTATAAAAGCATTCTCATTTTTCATCAAAGTGTTAAATTATTGATTTTTGTCAGAGGGTTTTAATAACGTTGATTGATGACGTCACAACTGCATCAAAACAAAAATGTGATGACAGCGCTGCTTGTATCCAGATAACTGTGTTTGAGGGGGAAATACTTTATAAATTGTTTGTGATTTATTAGAGAAAAGGAGCATTAATCAGGTTTACTGATTTAAAAGCCGTATGTTTTTCTTTACTGAAGACAAGAAGCTGCGTCGTTATGTAAGTCAGGATTTCCTCTGATACTCTTGAAAAAAAAAATCAAAGAATGCAAATATAAGTAATAAACAACGATTATTCAGTGAACATGGCATTATGAATAGCAATAGCTCTGCTGGCATATTTTCCATGATGCGCTAGCGCGCATCATGGAATATGCCAGCAGAGCAATTGCTATTCATAACGCCATGTTCACTGAATAACGTTGTTTATTTCTTAAATATCAGCTCTTTATGACATTAAGTCAAAACAATTTTACGTGGTGTAATGATGTTTTTATATATTTTCAACTCATTATTACATTATATGCACTCTCTACTATTTGGTCCAAGTAGTTCATTACATTATGCGAATTTATCTTTAATTCAATATAAAGTCGCTATAACACGATGTCAGAATTTCATTATATGATGTGAAAAAAATTGTCACACGTGGCCAATTCTTTACTATATTGTGTCATCAATATGCTACATGACGACGGGAATCTATTACATGATGTCAATTTTCCCTTACTTTTTAACAAATCATTATCATGTTATGCCATTGTATCTTAATTTATAAATAGTATCATGTTCCCGTGGAATCTTTATTGACGATTGTTTTTAATTCAATGGCCGTTAATCTCATAATTATCGCAAATCAAATAGTATGTGTCATGCAGTAATATTTTCCTTTTTATTTTGAAATATTTTGAAAAGTCCGAAACTTCTGTTCTAACTACAAAACACTGTCCTAAGCTTTTTATCAGTCTTTAACCCTCCTTAAAAAAAAAAAACTGTAAACACATCGTATTTCATACGTGCACTGATGGGTGGGTGGGGAGAGGGGGGATCCCGCCCTCCCATCTTTAGTGACCAAAATATGCATGAAATTAATCAATTGGTTTTACTTTGTACGACATTGCATTAGTCTCACATAAAGTATAACTGAAATAAGTTGAAACGTTTTATATAAAAAAACTTAAGCCTGAGAGCCTCCAGGCTTTCACCCCCTGGTCCCCAACTTAGACACCATACCGTCCCCCTGTAGCTACTCTTTTCAACAACCCAAGATCGCCACTGATATGTGCCTATGTTTACTGAGGCATGGTCAATTGATTTAAGAGAGGGACTGGTAGATTTTTGTAACAGAATTCTAGTAGACATAATGTAAATGTATTTTACAGCACCGTAATGAACATTTGTAATCAACATGATAAAGAATTAACACAATGTAAAGATAGTTTTAAATCACATAAGAAAGAGTTGGCATAACGTAATTATATATCCACATCACATTACATTTTGACATAATGTAATAAAGTGTTGGTATAATATGGAACGCTTGGGGCTGTCTCCATAATATATGTTCACATTATGTTATAAACCTTTTTACATCACGTAATAAAGCACTGACATAAAGGTAAGATGTTTTCACCTCACATTGTGATGACCTCGGCGTAAAATAAAGATACAATGACATCACGTAATAATGCTTAGTTATAATAGAAATATACACTCACAAAAGGGAATGGTCTTTGACTTAACGTAATGATAAATTTAATCATAGAACACATGTTAAACGAAATTAACTTGACATAATGCAATTTTGACCTCACATATTAAAGAAATGAAATAATATAAAGAAACATTCATTTCACGTAATAAAGTTTTAACACAATGTAAACATATTTTCACTTCACATAATGAACTTTGGACTTCAAGTTATAAAGTGCTGACATAATGGAAAAATGTGTTTACTTCATGTAATGCAGCATTGACATAATGTAAAGATATTTTTTCATCACCCCATAAAAAATGACATAACGTAAAGATATGTTCACATCACGTAATGATAGATTGACATAATAAATGCATAGTTTTATGCTATAAGGCAGTGATGGCGTTCATACTGCCCCGTTTCGTTGTATTTTCTAACGTCTCTGTATTGTGACGTCATGTTAACGCACGCTTCTCCGTGTATATTTCTTCGCGTGAATATTAATGTACACGAAAATGGTATTCAAATCAATTTCAGTGTTGGTTTACTAGAAAAACACAGCAAATGTAAATATTTTGCATTTATACACAATGATACTGAAGTTTCAAAATTACACACCAATATGCCAAAGTTTATAATTACTAGGATTTGCCATTTGAAAAAAAAAGCGTTTGGTTCTGTCTTTGTGCAAAAATTTCAAGGTTATTGAAAATCCAAACACTCTTATTGTCGCCTTTTATCAATTGCTTACGTATCACAGCTAATTAAGAATTTTCCAGTGCTTATATTAATACTTGTCAATTTGTTTGATGGACGTACTCATCAATCAATCTGTCCTCACTCGATTTTGATCTCATGATTCCATCACCTAGTCACTTGTTTAGTAAGTTCAACCATAGCTAGGATTTTGAATATACTTTTAAATTCAAATACTTTATCATTTTGTACATGATTCCAAAGTTTCATCAGCCATTTTCTGAATCCCTTAACACATGGGTAAAACTGTGACCGCAATGTGTGTTGTGTGACTCTTACAAAACCATTTTATTCTTTTTTCAGCCTTTCATATAGAGTTTGTTTTAAAGCAATATTTTCTTTGTATCTTGTCGGTCGATTGTTTATGTAAAGAGTGCTTTTTTAAAAAGCCTATTTTAGAAAGAAGAAAAATACAAAACTAGCAAAACTTCTGAAACATTAAGTTTTCCACTGTCCACTATTGATTCACGATGGGCAAAATATTGAAAATGGAAAAGAGTAGAATAGAGAGATATAGTTTGAAGCAGTTTTTCTATATTTAGGGTTTATTTTAAATATTTAAAAATGGATAAAATCCATAGTTGAACAAAGTCTTAAAGATCAGTACATACAGAGATGACATAAAGTAATATGCACGATTCGTCTAAAGGTCACATTATAGTATCTTTAAAACATAATTGGATTTTATAGATAAATACAAATATTAAGATTTATTACCTAAAAATTGTAGAACATTTTTCATTAAAATTAAGAACAGCATATCATGGAAGATGGTTTGGAATTCCCCAAAAGTCTTTGTAATTTGACTCAATAATAAAGGACAAATAGCTGACGAATATTACTGTTTTAAGAATGTCAATTTTTCAGGTAAAAAAATTACCTATTAAATATTATAATGGACCAATTTTTTTTTTTAATTTTCAGAATAGTTGTCAATTGCTGACTCGAAAGTATTAATCAACTATGCAGCTACATAAATTGAGTATACAAATAAATCTGTCCTCCATCATTACTTTATTGATCACTTTATAATTTGAATGTATTTTCCCCATTTCACGTGTATATTGTATATTTTTTTGTATATATTGAACACAGAACCTCTCATGTACCATTAATTGGTTTGAGTGAATAAATTGAAATTGCTGAGCAAATATCATAGCTTTCTTCGATATGTGAATGTTATTTTATAAGGTCTACATCTCTTTTCCTTATCTAAATATCTACTCTTTTTATGAGCATTTAGACCATACAGTACAAAGTAGACAATGAAATACTTGGTATTTCAGCAATATGTCCAGATTAAGCAGTCTCCTACTAATACATAGTTTAAATAGGTTTTCTAATTTCAGAAGCAGTAATACTGAACATCAGCAGACATCAAGGCATATATAAAAATAAAAGTCTAACTTTGGAAACTGCATGTATCTTTTTAAAATAATAGGAGGTATTGATATTGATTTCCCAGACAAATAAATTTCTATTACAAATTATTGTTGTCAGCAACCGTTTCATTGTAGAAATTAAAATGGCAGAAATCCGGTAACAAACATGTTAAAAATAAATGCACACAATGCAATGAATTAATAAATATCTTTTAAAACGTTTACTCACCATATCCTAAACTCGTAACAATGTTTAGTATCACCAAACAAATAACCACCTGCATCTTATTTTGTATTGTAGAAAAAAACATAATGCAAAATATAAACACTTAACAGGAAGTAATATTAACTATTGAACTATGGTGGCTTATTTAAGTAAGATTTTTATGTTTTAAGGTGAAACATTTGGAGATAACGTACAGTTTTCAAGATCAAAAGTCCATAAAACAAAACAAAATAGGAGCAGAGCAAACACGGACCTCCAAAACATCAGAGGTGGGATCAGGTGTCATTGAGGAGTAAGCATCCCCTGCTGACCTGTCACACCCTCCATGTGCTCCTTTTCGTGATCGGGAAGTAACGGAGAAGTCCGTCCTCAATTCAGTGTCTAAATAATGGACTAACAATTAGTGTGAAAAACGTCAATCAGCATTTGATTTATTGTATTTGCTGACAAGGTCATTGTATCGACCACAGAACTTATGAAATGATGACTTTAAACGAGACTGCTGATATTATTTTCATCAACTTGTATGTCAAAAATTTAACTCGTTTTAGAAATTGTTCATTCGTAGAGCATCCTCTTGCGTATCGAATCAATTGAGATATATAAACTCCGTATGCAGGTGATGAAAGTATATTGCTGCATAAGTAAGGGAAGTTGACGATTGTAAAGTTAAAGTCATCACGTTTGTTATAGAACTTGATTGTTAGATTTCCAATAACGTGTTTTTCAAGTAAATTATACAAATATTAAGCAGATGTCTCACATTCTGTGGTATCTTTTATTTCAAGCTCACTGGGTTATATCGTATCGACATTTGAATGGAAGTAACCATTGTTAATCTAAAATACGTCGTCTATATACATGTATCTAAATGTCGAATTGAAGGCCACAGCAAGTGTTTTCTTCTTTTTGCGGATAAGATTTTAGACAGTGATTTTGCATATGAATGCAAAAATAGGTCTGCTTATAATGGGACACAATTGGTACCCATGGGAACTCCAATAAATTGTTGGAATACCTGGCCTCCAAAAACCACATAGGTATTGTCAATCAGAAACTCAAGCATCTTTTTAATGTCAACTTCAGTGTACTTATGTGTACAATCAGAATGTTTTTAACAAAATAATTTTGCAAATGACCAATGACAAGGTAAGTAAATCTACGAGTTCCATTTTTATTGAAAAAGCAGCTGTCAATGCTATCAAAAAGCCTGGAATTTAATTTATCGTGTGGAATGGTTGTGTATAATGTTGAAAAGTCGTAAGTTTTTGAGCTTTTGATTTTGGTAAAATCCTGTGATTTCAAATTGTCCAAAAATTCCTTTGAATTTTTAAATATCCACATCTGATTTACACCACATAAATTATATTGTTGCACAGTACTCCTGAAGTTTCTCCTTCACAACTGTTAATATCTTAGTGAGGAGTAAAGAAAGAAGCTTGGTTGAGTCTTCACTGGGACCCGCTACGTATCTTTGTAAGATTTTTTATGAAGTTTCGGAATCCAATATAGAAATGGTAATTCACATTCATTTTGGGAATTTGGGATATGAAAATTTTTCAAAACTGACACATACTTTTGAAGATTTTCTTCCTTAGAAAAGGAACTATGTGTATGAGTTGGATTACCACTTGTAGAATTAAATCTAAGTTCTTCTAAAATTCAATTTATTTAATAAGCCTTACAAACGAAAACAATGGTGTTACCTGTTTCAGCAAAGACCAGTCCGTACTGATCATGTAATCTATCGAATTCTTTTTTCACTTCTGGATTGTTGAACACAGAAGGATAGATGATTTTCCTATTGCCCCTTAATCTTTTAAAACGAGGTTGTAACATACTGAGTATAGATCTGATACATTCAATCCATTCTGACAATGTGTTAGCGTCATTTTTAGCCGGGCTTATTGCTCAAAGAGCAACTGCCGGTTTATGTGATCCTGTTCAAGGCAGGAAGTCAACCCCATAGTCGCCATTTTAAAGTTACGTGCAAAAATATAGTTCTTACGCTCAACCGCTTTTGAGATAATACAAACGCTAAATAAACAACAAAAATAAAACGAAGTTTTATCTATATAAATAAACATTAGCAGTAATGATTTTGAAAACTTCAGTCCTAAGTCAAAGAATATAGTTCATTAGCGTAAGGGTTTTTGATAATCAGTGTTATCGTAGTTCTCTACACATACGAGGTAAAGCAGGAGAGGGAACTAGACTGGCCTGTTTGTTTACATTCAGCTGCGGTACCAGATTAATTCTGATTCTGACAAAATTCGACCGTGGTATTAGGATTGAAAAACTCGCTGTCAGTGTCTTATCATTTTGTATTGATGGTTTTAAAATAATTTAAAAAAAATATATAAACGTGATTCATGTAAGAAATTCATTATACCCGCACTTTCTAAAGAAAGTTCGAGTATATTGTTGTTACTCATGTCCGTCCGTCCGTCTGTCACACTTTTCTTCCCTGAACTCCTCCTACATTTTACACAGTAGCCTAATCATCTTTTGGGAGATGGTTGGTGGTGTCATGTAGATGTGCAGTAAGGTTTCGGAATTTTGATTTTGCCCTGGGGGGTCAAATGGGGGTCGAAAAATGACGTTTTGTATGCAAAAAGCCCCGTCTTCCCTGAACTCCTTCTACATTTTACCCAGCAGCCTAATTATCCTTTGGGAGATGGTTGGTGGTGTCATGTAGATGTGCAGTAAGGTTTCGGAATTTTGATTTTGCCC
>PRKT01001392.1:32258-68272 GCA_003671525.1 Saccostrea glomerata | reverse complement strand
GGGGGGGGGGGGGGGGGGGGGGGGGGGTGGTCAAATGGGGGAATTTTTTAAAAAATGTATATATGATATGTTTAATCACTGCTTTCAAGAACTTCCCTAATATTTTTTGCAATAGCTTTAAACCATGATCATTTGGAAAATGATTGGTTTGTTTTGCATATGTGTAAAATGGTTTCAAAATTTTAATTTTCATGTGGATTTCAAAAAGGAACAGGAAAAAAATGGCCCCTCCCTAACCCAGGGGGTCATGATTTGTACAAACTTGAATTGACACCTCTTGAGAATATTTGCATATTAATCATGCTCTTGTTGTTCTTGAAAAGAAGAATTTTGAAGATGTGTTTCCTTTTATTCCTAAATAAAACTTTGATCCCTAATTGTGGCCTGACATTTGTATTAATGTATTAAGTTTGATGAAAATATCTTGAACAGTTTCTTTAGAATTGAAACTAAAATCTAAATAAATTGGATATAGAATATAAATTCTCACCAAATTATGTATAACTGAATGCTAAACATAAAAATGTCTTAAATTATTTCTTTAAAACTAAGCAAAATACAAATTAAAGAGGAGGGAGGTCAAGGTCACAGGAATGTGCAAGGTGAAGTTTTTGATGCAGTTGAATAGCTCTCACTAATACATATCAGCTTATTATGTTTGATAAAAATATCTTGAATGATTTAATGAAACTGAGCTTAAAACTTTTTTTTTAAGAAAAGATAGGTCAAAGGAAAGGTTGGGGTCAAAATGTTGTTGCAGTTGAAAAGCTTCCATCAGTGTGAATTTACTATTAGCACATGAAGTTTGATAAAAATATAATTCAGGGTTTATTAAAAACTTAGATAAACACATATTTTAAAAAGTGAGGTCAAGGTCAAAAGAAAATTCAAGGTCAAAATGAGTTGATGCATTAATAGCTCTCAGCAGTATGTATTAGCATATGAAGTTTGATAAATATATCTTGAATTGTTTATTCAAAACTGACTAGACATTAATTTTAGAAAAGTGAGGTCAAGGTCACAGGAAATGTCAAGGCCAAATGGAGTGAAGCATTGTAAAGCTTACATCAGTATGTATCATCATGTGAAGTTTCATTACACAATTTGAATGGTTTCTTTAAAATAAAGCTAAACACTAATTTTAAGAAAAGTTAAGTGAAGGTCAAAGGAAAGTCAAGGTCAAAAAATATTGCTGCAGTTGGATAGTTTACATCAGTATATGCATCAACATATGAACTTTGATAAAAATATCTAGAAACTTTCTTTGAGCTCGATGGAAAGACAGATGGAAGGGTGGAGGATGGACATGACAAAAACTATTCCAAATCATGGCATGGCATAAAAACTTGAATCTACATTATATGTGGTTGTTTCCATATCAAGATTATACAAGCAAATTCAAAGAATTGAGGTACTCTGCTTTCTGTGTTTTAGTGAATGGGATGCCATAATTTATGGCAGATTGTGTGTCAAATATGCACCCAATATCATATGTCAATTTATGAAAATTAGGTCAAAGGGGAAAAATCCTAGAATGCTCGGAAATACATGTGAAATATGAAAGCCCTATCTCTTATTATTCAAAAGCTATGACCAAGTTTAAATTTATTGTGACAGATCACATACTGTCAAAGATGGACAGACAAATAAGATTTAATGTTCCCTCCCTTTCCCCAAAACAGGGGACAATAATGCCCTTGCTGTTCTTGAGAAGATGATTTATGATGGAAAAAATCCCCTGCATATTTCTTAAAGCAAATCAATATTGTGTTTTTATGTCATTTGTTTGTTTTTAAAAACCCCTCTCAGGAATTTTTCTCTCAAATGGGGACACCACCACTTGAAAAATAATGACAGAAAAAAAATTCTGTATCTTGTAACTGAATGTAGCGTCGATAACGGGCGACGGGCGATAACTCTTCAGAATGTGAAAGCATCGGATGACCTTTGATCCTTTAAACTTTAACCTAACCAGTTGTATTCCAGACTATTTTACCCAAATCTATACCAAAACTTGTACTTACCGACTGCCATAGTTCCCGTCAACTTCATGAAATATGATCCAATTAAAACACAAAATAATTCCTACTGACATACATGCAAAGATGTGTACTAGTACTGCACGTGCTATCTAAAAAATGATAATGGTAAAACTAGTACTTAAGCTGGGTACGTGACGCAAGCCCAACGTGATGCATGTGTTCAGATACATTTATAGTACGAGAACAAATTTTAAAATTATCATTTACAAAAGATGTTTTATCTTAACTTTGCCATCTAGGCTTATTTCCAAAAAACAGGAAAATAGGGTGTGTTTGTGTGTGTGTAGATGGGAGAGGGGTGGGGGTGGACTAAATTGATTGGGTATAAGGCAGCTTTCAAGGTGTTTCTGCCTAATAAAATATAAAAAAAGTTTGTACATTTTGAGAAATCACCAAAAACGCTTTACACGAATTTGAATAATATCATTTGTTGTTGATCTATATGAGAAAATAGATTTAAAAAGTTCCAATTATGGGCCAAGAATTTATATCCCCCCTTTATCAAACCTAATTTTCATCATTAATTAAATTCTGTTGTTTAATTTCAGACTGGTAATGAATTAAGAATATGAAATACTTATAAGATCGAGGCCAGTGGGTCACATGGTCACCTGAAAATATAATGCTCAATTTGATGAATACATGTATTATGTGAATTATTGAATTATATTGACTTCTTCCTTGGTAAAGCCCAATTTGAATGAGTGTGCATTTAGAGGCAAACACCTTAGTGCGGGTATTACTGTCTGATGACAGCATCTAGTTACCCACTATTTTTTTATCTTTGAGAAATCAAACAACTGTTGCGTCACTTTTTAAGAGGAACTTAAAAACTGCACTAAAACAACTTAGAATACTTATTTTTTTGCCAAAATTAAATAAAATGGGAGAAAACTCTTACATATGAATTTCAAAATATAATTTTCCTGAATAATGGTAATTAAACAAATATTCAACGGTTAGATTACGATTCCTCTCCATAAAAAAAATATTTCAGGAATCGGGAATAACTGTCAAGTTTGTTGGGTATGTCAAGGCATCAACTATAGTTGGAAACATGGATAATTTGAAAAACGGGCGAACCTTAGATTTGAATTAAATTATAAATATAAAATTAAAATGCTATCTAATTAAAGATTAAAAAAGCAGCCGCGGGAGATTTACTAAGAAATTAATTTAATTTTTAAGAACTCATGAGGACACGCATCACGACGCATTATGGATGAGTGAAGTATTGTAGCTTATGTACCTAATGAATTTTTTAAAAAAATTAATAAATATCTCATATTTCCAATATTTTTCAGATAACTTGTCATATATTTTTGTCATTCAGGGATCATTTTTGAAAAAATGTCTGAACTATGATGTGAATCAAATGTTTGGAATTAAAAACAGACATCTATTTGTGGTTAGAAAGTGCACATTGGGAAATGAGACGTTATTATTTTAATATTTTTTTTATAAGTTACTTAAAACAATTCGTAAATGATAAATGTGTAATATCTTAAGTAAAGTATTTTAAAAACTTCCTTTTAGACATAATATTAATTGTTTTTATTATGTTTCAATTTCATTATCATTTGTTATCTGTAATTTATAATTAATGGGTATATAAAAAGAGTTTACAATAGGTACTCCCCAGCCTTGGAGTGTGGATATGAATGCAAATGGTCGTGATTTTCTGGATAATAACATAGACGTCGGAAGCAAATTGAAAGGGGGGGGGGGGCTAATTGAAAGAGAGGGGACTAAAACAACAAAAAAGGTGTATCCCAATTTTCAATACATAGATAATGTCTATCTTTTCAATAGAAGTTCCAGGACCCAGGGGCCCTGAAATTGACATTTTGGAAGAGGCACCTTTCTTCATCATAAAATGTTCTTAGAACATTGGCATAATACCAAGGAGCAAAGAAAAGGATTTTTAAAGAATTAATTGTCACTATATAATTAGTAAAGCCCCACCCTAACACTAGAACCTCAAACCTAGGGGCCACGAAATTCACAGTTTTGATAGAGGCAGCCTTATTGCCTTATTCTATTAAACTATGTACTTGGTTAGTATATTTAAAACCCAGGAGCAGAGAAGAAGATTTTAAAGAATTTATGCATTTTTGCTACATAAACAATAGAGCCTCGCATTAACACCAGAACTCCTGCCCTGGGACCATAAAATTCACATACATAGTTATAAAGAGCAAGAATGCCTCTTCCAAAATTGTGAATTTTTTGGCCCTAGGGTCAGGGGTTTTAAGTTAGGGTTGGGCTTTATTAATTATATAGTAACAATTAATAATTTTTTAAATAAAATCCTCTTCTCTGCTCCTGTGTATTAAACAAACAAACTAGGTACATAATTGTAATGTACAAGAATGCCTCTTCCAAAATTGTGAATTTTATGGCCGTTGGGTCGGGGTTCTACATAGACCTAAAGCGATTTAGGTCTATGGGTTCTAGTATTAGGGCGGGGCATTTTGTTTGTATAGTTTAAATACATTAATTCTTTAAAAGTTTTCTTCTCTGCTCCTGGGTATTAAATAAACTATATAATACAAAGTTATGTTGAATAAGGCTACCTCTTCCAAATTGTGAAATTCTTGGCCCCAGGATTAGGGGTTCTGGTGGGTGTTAGGGCGGGGCTCTTATGATTATATAGTAAAAATACATTCATTCATTCATTCATTCTTTCTTTATTTCCTCCCATTGGAGATTCATAAACATATAAGAATACATAGTGAAAGAACAAAATATAACATCATATAAGTGCTTATTATTTACATTAATGCAAATTTAAATTTGAAAATGAAGAAATTGTCTTAAATGTTTGCAAAAATTAAGTTAGTGCACAGGGGTAGAAGTATCCATTTACGAGTATGTTATCTTTCTTTGATACACCGCAGCCACATCTCTTATAAAGCGAAAGTTAAGAATATGGAGTTCTGGTGCATCACGGTCGGTAAGTAAGGGTGTTAGACATCTGGCACCGAGCAGAAACAAGTATAATTCATTTCCAGGGAGTCCTGAGAGTTCGGCGCCTAGTGAGATGTCATAGTCCTCAATCACAGTTTCCCACCAGGCGTCGCGAAACAGAGATGTTTCGGGGCAAACCGTAGTAATGTGCTCGAACACATTTGTGAAAGATTTTGCGCAGAGGCAGCATGTTTCCGGCAGTACATCTAAAAGGGTCCATAGCTTGACAATGAATTTACACAAAACAATTTCATGGATATTTTTTGGGATGATCCACAGATGCTCAGGTGGTTTGCTTGCGCAGAGAATGTTGAATCTAGCAAAGTCGGGGTCGACAAGCATTCGGTTGCGCCTAGAGGCAGAGTGAAAGGAGATGACAGAAGATTTCACTGAAGATTTCCACTGAGACTTGTTGGGGAAGAATCCACTTTCGAGATAACCAGTTAACACGTGGTATAAGTTGTATTTCAGGAGTATGGGAATTATGTCCTGAATAAACCCATAATGTTTAGTACTAGCGTTGAAGAGGTAGGAGAACAGACGGATGATGAATATACGCTTGGTGAGGTAAGTTGTGTTGAGTTCACAGAGACGACCAAAGAATTGCAGCTTCTTAATGTCAATCTCTGCTGTAATTGGAAGGAGACCTAGAAGGCTTTCGCACATGTCTGATCTTGTATGGTGGGGCAGTCCCAAAACATGTTTAACAACGAAATGTTGGAATGCGTTGAGTGTTCTTATGTCTTTTGTCCGAAGATCGCACCATAATTCGCTTCCGTAGAGAACTGATGGTAAGACAACTTTTTTGTACATTTTGGCCACTGTTATGGGGTTGAGCTGTTCGGAAACTTTAAGTGCGAAATATGCTTGCCGTCCTTTCCTGCAAGCGTTTGATGTTCTTTCGCCAGGATCAAAGTTGGAGCTTAAAAGAATTCCAAGATGATTGTACGAGTTGGAAAATTCAATGCGTTCATTGCCGAGACGCAAGCTTAAAGTGTCAGCAGGATTTGAGCGCTTTTGGTGGAAGAGGAGAACGTTGGATTTTGCGGTGTTAAATGTAAATCGCCAGCGTGTTGAGTATTGGAATATGTTGTCCAGAACTCGTTGAAGCTCAAGAGGTGTGAGAGCAATGACACAGATGTCATCTGCTAGGGTTGGGTTTGAGCTTTGAACATTGAAGACTCCTATGTTCTTGCTAAGATTTTGAATTTCTGATAGTAAACCATCAATGAATACGAGATAAAGGAAAGTTGAGAGTACGCCTCCCTGTCGAACGCATTGGGATTCTCGAAACCACTGGGAGCTGGTCTGGTTTACTACAACGGAAAATTGTGTGTTGGAGTGGCAATCATTTATCAAAGACCACATTGTGCCCGATATCCCGAGTTCGTGAAGTTTGTACATAAGACCGTGCCTCCATACCGTATCGAGAGCTTTCTGTGTATCTAAAAAGGCAACATAAACAGAGCTGTTTTGTTCAATATTGTGATGGATAGTTTCTTGTAGATTGAAGGAAGCTGTTAGACACCCAAGTTTTTCTTGGAAGCCTTGTTGCTGAGAGCATGGGAAAGATATTGATGGCAATAAGTTTGACTGTATTCTGGTGAGGATAAATTTTTCAAAAACTTTAAACGCACAGGGGAGGAGAGCAATTGGTCGGTAACTATCGGGAGATTTTCGAGGTTTGTTGTTGCCTTTATAGATGGGAACAATCAGGTCTTTTTTCCAACAGGATGGAACATATCCGACTTCCAGAATTGCATTGAAGAGTTGAGCAATGCATCTAGCTACTTGTATACCGCCATGGATTAGATGTTCGTTTTGAGTGAGATCAAGACCAGGGGCTTTTCTGCGCTTGAGATTACGAATAATGCTCCTGGGTATTATGCCAATGATATAAGTAGATATTAAAGATGAAGAAAATTGCCCCCTCCAAAATTGCCTGGTCAATTCTTATTTATTTTTCAGGACCCCTGAGTCAGGGGCACTGGGATTGAAGTTACATTGCCGAAAATATAAATCAATGCTTTGAAATCTGCTCTTTGGTATTAATCAACCATTTATGATTCAATAAAATTTATGATAAAATTTCCAAAATTTTGAAAATGTGGACCCAATGTCAGTGGTTCCTGTGGGGTAAGGTACACAACTGGTTATAAATTGGAAATGCATTTTCTCTTTGTTACGTTGATCTACCTATAGGAATTAAGTAACCAGAGTAAGCATGCTATAAGTTTATTATTATTATAACTGTTGCCTCTTTCAAAATTGTGAATTTCATGACCTTTGGTTTAAAACACTAACCAAATTCAATTGTTGGAAAGTTCTTACATGATACTTAGGTTACCTTTAAGGCCCTTGAGCCTCCTGTTATAATATGGAATTAAATAGGGCACGATTTTATAAAGGTATAACACTTATATATGTAATATTGTCTAAAAGTCAAGTTCATAACTTTGGCGTGGCTGGCTTGACCATCGGGCTTTTAAGTACTACATATATAATATAAATTAATAAATACGAATCAAAATAGATCAGCCTTGGCAAATATTTCTATAAACAAACACAGCTTTATTAGCGAGTCAAAATATGCAGTGTTCATAAGATTCTGATATTTACAAATGTTGACATAAGAGCAATATTTCTTATAAATTTATAAATTTCCTATAAAAAACAGAAACACTATAATAAAATTCATCACCAACAGGAATAACAATTTAATAATGTCTCTTAGACATTTCAGCTACGGGTGCATAACAAACCTTAAAAGAGAGCATGAAGAATATTTTAAAGAAGACATTCATGAGGCCCCAGGATCATGAAACAGACTTGAACTTAAGTCAAAGAACGGAGGCGTTCAAGGCGATGTCAATCCCCCGATCTGAGAAAAGACATTTCTCAATTGTAAAATTTCATGAAAGCTATTTTTTTTCAAAATTATATGGTTTACACATTTAATTCTGTATTTCATTGTTTTAATAATTTATTTTTTCGCTCATTTTTTAAGGTAACTGAAAACAAGAAAAGAAAAAGCTTCATGTATGATTCGAACTCTCTCTCCATAGCGCAGGGCTTGGCACAGGACGGACTGGGTTAACCACTGCGCTACGAAGTTTATGCGTTATCGATGTTTGTCAGTGTGATTTAAATGAACAGGTTTGTTAAAGCGTACATTTTTTTCAGAAAAGTTCAATTTTCATACAGAATGTGTTCAGATTCCATTTTATTGACAAATGAAATATATTTCACATTTACGATTCTATCATTTAACCATTAACGAAAATGGAGACTTGACCCATTCATGTTCAAAATTCATTTTTTATGGCCCTTGTAAACCCATTTTCCACTAAATATGCTTAAATGTCAACTTTGAAAAAAGATTGTCAAATGATTAGTCGCTCAGTAAAATAAAACAATAAAATGTTTTGAAGATGATATTACCGACAACATGATTTTAGAAAATTATAACTTTTTGTTGAATTTTGAAAATTGAGAAATATTTTGTCAGAGCGAGGAATTGTCCACGCCTTATACGCCCTCTTTCATTTCAATTGCTTCCCGTGGGGATCCGGGTTAGAATAGGTCCTCAGTACCCCCTTGCTTGTAGTAAAAGGCGACTAAATGGGGCGGTCCTTCGGATGAGACCGTATAAACCGAGGCCCTGTGTCACAGCAGGTGTGGCACGATAAAGATCCTTCCCTGCTCAAAGGCCGTAAGTGCCGAGCATAGCCTTAAATTTGCAGCCCTTCACCGGCAATAGTGACGTCTCCATATCAGTGAAATATTCTGGAGAGGGACGTTAAACAGAATACAATCAATCAATCAATCTTTTCAATTGCCTGTAAAAGGTTTATAAATTATTGAATTGATACAAAAATTTGCAAATAACATTTTTATGAATCAAATTGAAACGCATTTCAATTTTGATCAGTTTGCCTTCTACAAAATTTAAATATAACACGAAGATTTTGTCTTCAGCTTAAGATGTTTCATGATCCCGGGACCAAAAGTTCAGCATGATACGTAATCATCTGTACTTTGATACGCATTAATTATAAATATATTAACCCCCTAAAAATAAATAATTAACCGCTGTAAAGGAGAAACTTTAGACGAACTTTGCTAAAGCTTATTCTGGAAGTGATGTAAATCAGATGTGTATCCTCAAAAACCCCAAAGAACTTTTAAAAAACTAGAATTACCCATTTTTTCACACTTTATTAAAAAAAACTTACGATTTTTCTACAATATAGACAATACTTTCTCACGATTTATTTTGGAACTATACACTTTAATTATATAAGGGTTTTCAGAATAAAGAAACTGAAAGGAGAAAGAAATGCAGAGCAAACATATGAGGTGAATCAATTTTATTTTTTTCTTTTATATTTTTCAGTTTTCCTATTTAACATAAAAAAAAATCTTTCAAGAGGATGTAACCAACATCCCATTTAATTTTGCTTTACAGTATAATTCATGAATTATAGAAACTCATATGACGATACCCCCCAAAACTTAAAATCGAAAATTCTCATAATCTTCAATGGCTCACGCGCACAACTGTCACAGCCTTGGGTTTTCTTTGTATGGAGTTCATTCACAAGAGTGTTTATCCTTCAAATGGGGATATTATTCAAACCCTTAATTCAACAAGACAGGCCTTAGTTGAAAATGACCAACTTGGGTATTTCGTACGCTTTCATCCTCTTTGTCCCACAGATGTTCATTGAGAAAAAGTTTACGGAAACCAGTCGAGGTGGTAAATGAGATTGTTTGCGAGAAAGTCTAAACAATCTCTGGCTACACTGGACCGGGGTAACCACGCCGAAAAAATAGGTAATGGATGTGCGCATGCACCACTGAGAGGGAAATCAACGTAAATTTGACCAGCTCAAAAACCAAGCTGCGCAGGCACCTGACATTACTTATTTCTCTTATATTTAAAATAACTCATTGTGTATTACACGAGGTATATGGTTGATGTTTAATGAGAAAAATAAGTAACGTCACATGCCTGTGACCTCAAGTGCATCAAATTGTACAGGATTGTTGAAAAACTTGTCTTGTTTGCATATGTTTTTGGCTTTTTAGCATTTTCCCCCTATGTGACGTCACATATTATACGCCTGAGTAATTCTTAACACTAATTTTGGAGAAGATTTTCACTTGTCCAGTTATGCGGTCAAAAAGAATTCGCATGTTAATTCTTCCCTGTGTTTTCTGTTTCCTTTCAGTACACATGTGTATACACATATTATTTTAGTAACAGCACTTTAAAAGTATTTTAGGAATGAATGTTTTTAAGCTATATACATAAAAATGGAAGAAAATTTGTTAGCTATGGTTTAGTTTTTAGTGTAAAACATTTTAAATTGTTTAGCGAGTATTATTATCTAAACACACACTTTTTACACACAAAAAGTCCTCGATCGGATAAATTCTCATTCATGGGACAATAAATATTGCCTTCACTTTGATGAAAGAGTTAACTATCATAAGGCGGATTATTCTGTTTTTATCTAGGAATTATAATAGCAAGAGCCATTTGCGAAGCTGATACATGTATCGGAGCCAAAGGTACTTTGGCTTCTCTGGGATGATGCTTCACCTCCTGATGTTGGTCTTGGCTGTTTTGGGATTGTTCTGGGCAGAGGTGATTTGGGTATTATTGATGGGAACGATGGTCGTTTGAGGCATACATTATGTTCTCTTAAAAAAAAAGAAGACATCTTTAATAGGCAGTTACAAGTTTGTTTAGTAAATTTGGTTGAAAAATCATTAGATCATTTATTAAAAAATCAATGAAATCACAAAAATCGTCTTGAAATTGCAAACAATTCATATTTCATATCGTAGCATTAGATTTAAAAAGAAATATTAAAATTTCTTTATGCATTAGAATACAGTGTCTTTTAGTCCGCGCAGTTACGTTTTAAGTAACATGTCTATACTGTATGCGTTAACATTTTAATAGAAATCGATCTCTGTCTTTGGCTTCTTTAAATATTGCGTTTGTGTATAAATCGTATAAATATGAAAATGAAAAAAAAAAAAAAAAAAAAAAAAAAACGATGATAGATATTGAAACAGCATTAAGGGATAATAAAACACTCATGAAATCTGTTTTAACACATTTCATAACAAGTACATCTTTAAAAAAAAAGTGATCCATGTATTTATACGCTATGAAATTCTTTACCTTATTTTGAAAAAAAAAATTAATAAAATATAGTTTAAAAAAAAGATATCATTCAGGAGCTTACATTTTGAGTGTTTTCTGCCATCTACGTGCAATATAATAACCTGTTACTCTATGCAAAATATCGTTTGATGCATTTATCATTGATATCTGATATCTGTGTGCGATGAAGATCAAAATCACACTTAAGAGGTCAAAGGTAAAAAAAAAAGCAAAAATTTTCAGCATTGATTTTTTTTTTCAAATCGCCTACATATTTTAAAACAAGAGGCTCACCTGAGCAATGTAGCTAGGAAAAAAGCATAAATCAGTTTATTTTTGAAAAGTTAAAACCCAATAGTGGTCCCAACCAATCCTTAAAAGGGAGAGGGTATGACTTGAACAAACTTGAATCTTCACTAAATAAGGATGCTTGCATATTTCTTTGACAACCTGTGGCTTTATTGCCCTTTACATTTGCACTTACATTGTGGCCCCATCCTACCCCCAGGGGTCATGACATGAACAAAATTGAATCTACTCTATGAAAAGAACTAATCATGGCTTTTCTATTCCTGAAAAGAAGATTTTTAAAGATTTTTTCTACATGTTTCTATGTAAAACTTGGATTCTATGTTGTGGCCCCGCCCTACCCCCAGGGATATTAATTTGAATAAACTTGAATGTCCACTATCTGAGGATGCTTCCATAAAAATATGATCATTCATGTCTTTGCTATTCCAGAGAAGAAGATTTTTAAAGAATTTTCCTATACATTTCTATGTAAAACTTTGATCAGCCAGTGTGGCCCCGCCCTACCCCCAGGGTTCATGATTTGAACAAACATGAATCTTCACTACCTGAGGATGCTTCCCTATAAGTTTCATCTTTCCTGGCACAGTGGTTCTTGAGAAGATTTTTAAAGAGTTTTCCTATATATTTCTATGTAAAACTTTGATCGGCCAGTGTTGCCCCGCCCTACCCCCAGAGGTCATGATTTGAACAAACTTGAATCTACACTACTTGAAGATGCTTCCCTATAAGTTTCATCTTTCTGGCACAGTGGCTCTTGAGAAGAAGATTTTTAAAACAAAACATCAAATTTTCACTATTTCTGAGTTATCTCCCCTTGAATAAAGGTGTGGCCCTTCATTTGAACAAACTTGAATCCCCTTTACCTAAAGATACTTTGTGGCAAGTTTGGTTGAAATCGGAACAGTGGTTCTTGGGGGAGAAGATAAAATGTGAAAAGTTTACAACAACGACGACAACGACAACGACGACAGACGACGGACAAATTTTGATCAGTAAAAGCTCACTTGAGCCTTCGGATCAGGTGAGCTAATTATGATGAACAAGAGGCTCATGAACCATAACGCTCACCTTAGATACTTTGGCCATGCTTTTCTTCACCAGATTCTCCCCCTTGCAATGCCTATTGTGACCCAATCCTATATGCCCCATGGTCATGATTTTGAAAATATAGCAGCTACACTACCCTAGGATCCTTTCAAATAAGTTTCAGCTTTTCTGACCCAATGGTTCTCAGAAGATGATTTTTTTCCCTGTTTCAAAGTAAAACTTGGGTTTCCTCTTCGGAGGTCAAAATTTGAACAACTTAGAATCTACACTACCCCAAGATGCTTCCACATAAGTTTCAGCTTTCTTGCCCAAATGGTTCTTGAGAAGATGAATTTAAAGATTTTTCCTCCATATTTCAATGTAAAACTTGGATTCCCTATTTTGGCCCCGTCCTATCCCTTCGGGTCAAGATTTGAATAATTTAGAACCTACACTATCCCAGGATGCTTCCACATAAGCTTCAGCTTTTCTGGCCCGGTGATTCTTGAGAAGAAAATTTTTGAATGACCTCACCCTATTTTTATATTTTCTTGATTATCTCCCCTTTGAAGGGGACTTGACCCTTTACAGGTTATTTTAAAATTTAAACTCCCTTTCACCCATGCATGGATGCTTTGTACTAAGTTTGATTAAAATTGGCCACCTGGTTCTTGAGAAGAAGTTGAAAATGTGAAAAGTTTACATAAATACAAATAGCTAGAGACAGACAGACTAACAGACAGACGACGGATCTTGGGTGATCAGACAGGCTAATTTCAGATCTCAGTTCGGGTGAGCTATAAATGTAACAGTTTATGACGTAGTTAAGATATAGGGACAAAACGCATGCCTTAATCAAAGTAGTTTTCCCCCAAATTTATCCCTGCAAGATGTTAACCAGAATAAGAATATATTTGAAACACAGCCTATTATAACGATAACATTCCATTATAGAATATGATGAACACGAAACAGAGTCCCAACATACTGAATAAAACAAATTTAAAACTTTCCTTATAAAAATCCTACCACAAAAAATAGTCGTCTATAGCTATAGTTATTGTTCCTTGTCAGTTTTTAATTGCATTTTCCTTATTGAATAATGTTCAAAACGTCAATAATATTTGATTATTTCTATATTGCAGGTGTGGCTTCACTCTTCCAGCGCACCAAATTCTTCCTTTGTTTTAGTGGTTCGAGTTTCCTCTGCTTCTGGTCACGATTTTAAAATTTTGAGCTTGAATGCTGTTCGTTATCTTAATATTTCATACTGGGGATTTCTGACAAAAAATTCCCAACATACTGAATAAAACAAATTTAAAACTTTCCTTATAAAAATCCTACCACAAAAAATAGTCGTCTATAGCTATAGTTATTGTTCCTTGTCAGTTTTTAATTGCATTTTCCTTATTGAATAATGTTCAAAACGTCAATAATATTTGATTATTTCTATATTGCAGGTGTGGCTTCACTCTTCCAGCGCACCAAATTCTTCCTTTGTTTTAGTGGTTCGAGTTTCCTCTGCTTCTGGTCACGATTTTAAAATTTTGAGCTTGAATGCTGTTCGTTATCTTAATATTTCATACTGGGGATTCCTGACAAAAAAATCCTTCAAAAAGTATACCTTACTTATGACTCAGTGTTAATGGTGCATAAAAAATGAAGATGCATTGTAATAATTTACATTTAACCAATTTTTCTTCGTTTTATGGCTTAAATATATTTCTTTTCCAACAAGTTATTCTAATGCTATTTAGCTTATTCGCTAATATGATTTGACTTTAGCTTGTTTTGTTTATAGTTGCTAATCATAAACATCAGCATTCATTTTTAAGATTGAAGAAGTTTTTTTTAAATCAGAAGGCAAATTATTTCTCGAAGAAATGTCCTTTGAGATATATTGATGCTAAAGTTGCACAACATCCCAATGAGTGATTTAAGATCTTTTTCATATAAACAAATTGTCATGTGAAAACTTTCGTAAGGTAAACTTTAAATAATAAGTCCAAAAAAGTGAATATCCAAAAGAGTTTTTTGTTATGATATTTTACCCAGATCTGCTCTCTATAACGTTGATTATATCCTCAAACGTTGGTCTAGACTGTCTCTGAGGCTCCTGAGCTGGAACCATCACTTCTTTATAAAGCCATTCAGGACATATTTCGCACTTAGAAGGTATGTAACCATCGTCGATATAGCGTTTGATCTAATTGTGAAAAAAAAATGATGTCATGGTATATTATTCCTGAAGTATATTTTGGCAGGATTACATAACAAGTTTTTCACGAGGTTTATTTTTTCGACTAACATTTTTTTCCTATACGTTTATCTTTGAACCTAACGTTCACGGTCGCTCAGTCGGTAGAACACTCGCTTCCAGATGGGGAGATTGTGAGTTCGAATCTCGTCCGTGCCTCATAAAAGTCGATAAAAATAGGTAAACACTGTTCATTCGCCTTGCGCTTCGCAGTTTGGAATGAAAATTGCGGGTCCTTCGGATGAGACTTAGCTTAAAAACCGAGGCCCCGTGTCACGGCAAACGTTGACACGATAAAGATCCCTCACTGCTCAATGGCCCGAAGTGCCGCGTAAAGTTCAAAATTTGAAGCTCTTCACCTGTTTGTGGTTTCGACTTTATTAGAGTGAAAAATTCTCGACTAGGACGTAAATAAGCATACAATCAATCATGTTCGCACTTAGGAGAGATTGTCCAAAATATCACATTGTGCCAGCCCTAGCAACTTCTCTAAACTAATTTGACGTCTTTAACTTTTTTGGTGGTAAAATTAAATGACATATAGCGGTAAATCTGTAGCTCGCTGGTCTGAAAAAAAATTTTGAGATAGGTGACCAGACAGCTACAGTGCCAACCATAGAAACAAGAGGCCCATGGGTCACATTGCTCACCTGAGCACTGTGGCAAGGAAAAAAGCAGAAATCAGTTTATTAATTATTGAAAAATTTAAACCCGAAAGTGGTCTCAACTATTCCTTAAAAGGGAGAGGGTATAATTTGAACAAACTTGAATGTACACTAACCAAAAATGCTTGCATATTTTTTTGATTATCTGTGGCTTTATTGCCCTTTACATTTGAACTTACTTTATGCCCCCCCCCGTCCCCCGACCAACTAAAATATGATCAATCATGGCTTTGTTGTCCTTGAAATATTTTTCCTATATATTCCTAAATAATACTTTGATCAGCCATTGAGGCGCCGACCTATTCCCAGGGGTCATGATTTGAACAAACTTGAATCTACACTACCTGAAAATGCTTCCATATAAATGTGACCAGTCGGGGCTTTGCTATTCTAGAGAAGATTTTAAAAGAATTTTCATATATATTTTTATGTAAAACTCGATTGCATGCCATTGTGGCCCCGCCCTTCTCCCAGGTGTCATGAATGGAACAAACTTTAATCTACACCACCTGAGAATGCTTCCATATAAATATGATATCTTGACTTTGCTATTGCTGAGAAAAATGTTTTTAAAGAATTTTCCTTCATATCTCTATGTAAAACTTGTAATGTATAATCGACCATTGTGGCCCCGCCTCACCCCCGGGGTCATGATTTGAATCAATTTGAATCTACACTATCTGAGGATGCTTCCATATAAAAATAATATCAATCATGGCTTGGTTAATCTTGAGAAGAAGATTTTAAAGATTTTTCCTATATATTTCTATGCAATACTCCCTTTCCGTATTGTGACCCCGCCCTAACCCCGGTGGACATTATTTGATAAACTTAAATCTACACTACCCGAGGATGTTTCCATATAAACATGACCAATCATGGCTTTGCCATTCTTGAGAAGAAGATTTTTAAAGAATTTTCCTATATTTTTCTATGTCAAAATTTGATCAGGCATTGTGGCCCCGCCCTACCCCTGGGGTCATGATTTGAACAAATTCAAATCTACACTACCTGAGGCTGTTTCTCTATAAGCTTCAACTTTCTTGGCACAGTGGTTCTTGAGAAGAAGGTTTGTAAAGCATGCTACCAAATTTTCACTATTTCTAAATAACTGAGTATCTCTCCATGAATAAGGGCGTGGCCCTTCATTTGAATGAACTTGAATTCCTGTCACCTAAGGATGCTTTGTGGCAGGTTTGGTTGAAATTGGTCCAGTGGTTCTGGAGAAAAAGTCGATAATATGAAAGGTTAACAGACAAACAGACAGACGGACATCGGACAAAATGTGATCATAAAAGCTCACTTAAGTTTTCATCTCAAGTGAACTAAAAACTCATTTTTGGATTAATTTCTCCAAATTCTTACCTCAATTGTACAAAAGATCGATTTAAAAAGATGTCTTTGAGCCCTATCAACTATGATTTTGTATTCTGTATATACACGAAGTGCGTTGAACCGAATTATCCTGTCCAAAAAGGCTATGTTAGGAGCACACAGTTAGTAATAATTTGAGGTGGCGGTTTAAAAAACACGGAGAAATAAACCGAGAAACGACCCATTTTTGTGCACATTAAATATAAACCTTTTGTCAATGGGTGGCACTATGGCTCTCCGATCTGTCAATACATTTTTTGGGGAGCTACCGTTCTGCAGCTTAGTGACATAATGAGCCGTTGCTCAAGTTTTCTGCTTTTACAGAAAATTGCACGGTATACCTGATTTCATGGATTCAGCGATACTCTGACTTAGAGGATCATACTGACGCGATTTCACGGATAATGTATACTCAATTTTGAGTATTCTCTGCAATTTGTAGAAAGGGGGAAAGAAGCAAAAGTATAATTGACTTGTACAAATATCAAATAGCTCAGTTAATTTGGCGAAAACAAAGACAGATGACATGTGTGAGTGTTAACAAAAGTGAAGGTAATGATATGTAATATGTTTATCCTTTTCTGATTACAAATGGACTTCTATAGTTTTAGAATTCTGAGGTGATTTGGTTAGAATACTGAGTATGTACGATTTACCTCCTGGGGTTGACAATTTCCACAAGGGACACTTTTCCTTTCAAGTGTCTTTCTACTTAAACGAGGTAATTTCGAATTTTCCAAAAGAGCGCATATCTCCCAGATGAGCCTGGCAAATGAAAATACTTCACTGCCTTTAAATATAGTTCCTTCTGAAATCACTTCTGGAGCTTGCCTATAGAAAATTTCGGAAACAAATCTTAATGTTAATATATCAATCATTGCGCAAAGAAAATTCACATATTGCTACTTTTCAAAATCCTGGCTCTCAAAGTCCTATTAAGTCATTTTAAACTGCCCGTGGTATATTTTGCAAAGTAGGTCAAGGTCAAGTGGATTGTAACCTTTGTAATTTCACACCAATATATAAAAGCAATAGTATACAGTATTATTGTACATGTAAACCAACATTTATTCGCACGCGAGAATATCCGCGAGTTTGGCGACCTTCTTTCATTCGAGAATATTTCTCGTCGCGTGACCGATTACAATAGCCTAATCAAATACCCTTTTTATTCTGTGTTGCCCAAATTTTAGATTACTGTAGGAGAGTTTGCCGGGAACCACATATTGCTTAGAGATGGTGCAGTCCCGCCCCTTGCGATTTTTTAGGAGTACATCGATTCACTCCGTTGATTGCAATTCAAGGAGAATGTGATTGGATGCCATGTTACTATTGACACCAGATTAACGTCTTGCGATTCTGGAACCGTCTGATGACATTAGAATACGACTTGACTAAGAAAATTTTCCTTTGGGATCGGAAATAAAATACCAGCACAAAGTGGACCTCAAAAACTAAACTATTATAGGATCCTCTGAATATGTCGAATATACATGACTGTACTTATCATCATGCAGTCTAGAACTCATCAAAAGACTCATCTTTCAGAAGGTTAAAACAGAATGGCTTGAGGATTGACAAAAAGTATCCAAACTAAGAACTTACCGTTTTTTTTAAAAACCTATATGATCTTGAGCAGTACATCAGTATGGATTTACCGAAACTGATCAGTTATGGCAATGTTTCGCTGCGGTGTATTACCACTTTGAATTGAAACTGGACGTTATAAATTTGAGACAAGATAACACAAACTAAAAGCCAACCAAGTGCTGTTTCAAGGAAATTAAATAAATATGAAGGATCCGAAGAATGTTCAATTTACGAGGACTTGATGAGGAAAAGGAATCGAATGGATTATTTGGATGAGCAAATACTGAGTCAAACAGCTGAGGAGGAGATTGAGAATGAAATCATTGAGACAGATGTATATATTACAGAGTTAGACATAAGACTTATGCGGTTTAAAGAGTTTATTGACAAAAATAAACCACTAATGCCTAGGTCACATTTCCCGGCCGGCGGCCGTAGACCGGTGGTAATCGGTGGTAATCCGTGGTGTTAACGATGCTCCAACATCGGTCCACATCGGCCAAGCAGTCCTTAAAGAATCAGTCACATTATCCAGCGATGGATAAACGATGGGCAACCAATGCATTTTATGATAAAAATGGCGTGGTTGCCGGCCGGACTTACAAAGGCCCAGCGAAGCATTGCTAATCATAAAAATATGTTCTAGGATAATCGGCCGATGTATATTACATCGCTGAATTCATTGGTGAACATTGTTAGAACATCGGTTGACTACGGGCCAATGTTTGGTCGAACATCGACCGGTGATCGGCCGTTATCTGTTGAACACCACTCAACCCCCCGATGACCTCAGATTCAACGGACAATTGACGATGCTCGGCCATACATCGGCCGATCCGTGTAAGATGGGTTAATGATGGGTTGCCGATGAGGAGTGATGTGAGGCATCGTTGGAGACATCGCTGAATTTTAACTACGAATTATTTCCTACCGATGACCCCACCGATTCGCAAAATCGCCTCAGTCACCGTCCGATCACTAGTGGTGCCCGGCCGGCAACCACGCCATTTTCATCGAAAAACGCATCGGTTTCTCATCGTATACCCCATCGCTGGATAATGTGACTGATACTTTAACAATACGGATGTGTTTTATATCTCTCGTGATATCGCTATATTTCTGGGGATTGCGTAATTAAAAAAAAATTCAAATATATTTCAAAAGTCAAATAAGAGAAAGAGAGAGAAAGAAAGAGAGAGGGAGAGAGAGTCGATCAAAATTGAAAATTTATGAAAACGACATTACCAATAAAACATGCCTTGATCTTCTTCAAGCTTAGCAAATGGATACCACTCTTTATTTTGAAGAAAAACAAAGCTACCAATTTTTGGTATAAATACCTAAAGGATTTTAAAAAATGACATTAATTTAGTAGTTGTGAGATATTGTTTTTTTTTTCTTTTGTAATTTTTATTTTTTTTTTTTTGCTTGATCAAAGATATTACTATCAAACGCAAACGTACCTTACATTCATCCTGTGGTAAATCGGATTGCATCTTAATGAATATATGCCTTGCTCTCAAACAATTTGATAACCAGAGTCCCTCGTGTAGATGTTTTAGCAGGCAAGCTAAATGATGAATAAATGGGAGGTATCCATCTATGGTGTCTCCAAACCATCTTTTTGCAATAGCTTCAAATAAGGACATGCTTTTCGTGCATTCATAGACCTGAAAATAGTTAGATATATTATCAAACTTTTAATAAGAATACGAGGGCCGTTCAAAAATTACGCGGACTTGTTGCATAGAAAAAATATTTGACGACATAATCGGGCAAAATTTCACACATGATATAAAAAAATCTTTACTTATATGGTCTTCAAAATTTCATACCAAATTTTGTAAATTGGTATCAATTTTGAGTGATTAATCAGGACATACCATTAAGTCACGGAGCAGCAAATTCTTCGACGTCACAGGAATTATAAAAAAAAATATGTGATTGAGCTTTCATCTCAACATTTTCCCAAGAGTTCATGTACAGTTTGAGTTACCTTATCTACTGAAATTCCAAACACCAATTCTTGCCAAGCTTAAAAATCTATTAAACAGGAAAAGAATATTCTTTTTTTGTTTTCAAACCAAAAACTGTAGGTATTTATGAGATATAGTGTGATATTGGTGACTCTCAATCACGTTCTTTACAGTCCGGACAAAGTTTTCGTCGACAATCTTCTTCCCGTCCTCTCGTATAGCCTTTATACAGAGTTCTAACGGTCTAAAATTTCAATTTGGCATTTGTGGACGAATGTCACAAATACCCTCGTTTACTACATGTTTGATAATGCATATTTTGGATCTATGTTGGGGATATTGATATCTCGAGCATAACACATAATTTAACAAAAGTCTGGTGCGCCGTCAATTTAGGCGACGTCATTTTCACAGTCGTTTTCACGGGAATCGCATCGGAGGAAAACCACGATATATCTGTTAGTACTTCAAATATCATGTCAGAAATCTAAATACATAATAATAAAACAATTCAAAGATAAATTTGAGAAAATTGTCGAAAAATATCGCGAGTTATAGAAAATGAATTAGTTAAATTTTGGATTCCTCATATTTTTGTTTTAAATTTTTTTGTCAGCAACGATATTAACATACCGATAATTTTAGTAGCATTCTTTTAAAATACAGCGATTTTGTCCAAAATTTATTGGAATCTTAAAGATTCATATTTCTGTGAAATTTCATAACTATATGACGTCTGTAAGAGTAAATAATAGCAGATTCCGCGTAATTTTTGAACGGCCCTCGTATACTGAACAAAATGCAAGTGAAAAATGAATTGTTAACTACAAGTACATGTATTTAATGAAATTATATTTTCTGTAGATTGGCAAATATTCAAATATTCATATATTCATATTATATGATTGGTTTTAATTTCGCTATGTTCGCAATTTATTAATTTTCCGCGAAATTAAACCCATCTTGAATGTTATTATTAGTTTTTAAAAATGTTAAATTGCTATATGAAAGAAGATGGGCGCATTTGGCGTGTGATCTGCAGGAATCATTTGTACGAAACATTTATGGTTTAAATGTCCATGACTTGGTTGGCTGAACATAGCTGGTCAGATTTTACAAACACGTCCATAGTTTTTTTTTTCATTTAGTTTTTCATTTCATTTAGTTTGAAAGACACTGTGAATTAAATTGTAACATTTATGTCCGTTTTTCCTAGGGGGTACTATAACATATAAATGTTTCACAAAAAATAAACACCTAAATATTTAATACATAGATGCATGATACGTGTACATGAACATTATAGAATAGAAGATTTGAATTGATTTCGCTCGAGAACCAAACTGAACCAGAATTTATCTAATTCAAAATATTAATACATCAGTACATAAAACGAAACTGACAAAATAAATGGTTGTTTGCATGTAAAAAAAATTAACGCCCCATGCAAGGCTCGAACCAAAAACTTTCCGATTCGAGTGCACTGAACAGGTAGTCCAACTTACTGAGCTATCACCGCTTCACATGTATTCATGATTTTAAAAGGACAAAAAAAGCACCACATTCACATGTTTGGATTTTTGGGGGAAAAGTTCAGTTTTCGTGGTCTCTGGGTCTTCTCTCCATTTTTTAAAAATGTGCATTCGCTTCTTTGAATTAAAATACACACAAATAACATTTAAAAATCATGGAAAGAAGACCCAGAGATAGAAAATTTTTAGAAAAACGTGTTTAAAAATGTACCATTTTGTACCAAATGTCTGATCTGGCCAGTTTTCAAGTTATTTTTTAGCAAATCAAAGCTCAATTTCGGAAAAATATTTTCCTTTCCTGTTGCACAGTAACCCGATAAATTAAAAAAAATGTTAAAATTTCATATGACATGTCGATAAAATTTTCACTTTTCAATTACGCCCAGATTCCTGCCGAATGCCAATCAAAAGCGCCCACGTTCTTTTGAATTAATTTCTTGCAGCGTGAAATTAAAACCACAGCAAATGGTACTTTTTGAGAGATCGTGAAATTTTAACACAGTGGAATTAAAACAATTTACAGTATATTTCTAATTTTTTTTATGTTCCAGATTAAATTACAAATTGTAAAAAATACTTTATTTAAGGAATAACTGTCTAATTTTTATGATTTCATGATGCGATCAATCGAGTGGCTTGCGTGATACTTTGCATAAATACCGAAGGCGTTTTTGCATAAAATTATCACGCAAGCCAGTCGATTGATCATCGTCATGAAATCAAAATATCTGACAGTTAATCAGGCTTGGGGTAATGCTAACTGTAATGGTATTGCAATGCATTACATGAACTCAAAGTAATGCTAGTAATGTGTAATGCCCAAAAATTTGCATTACATGTAATGGTAATGGTAATGCATTACTTTATAAATTCCAGTGTAATGCTGGCATTACATAGCATTACAAAGCATTATTTTGTATGTACCTATTTTAAGAATTTAAAAAATGGACATGGCTGATGGAAATTATTGTTTAGGTTATTTTTTAATTTATTTATTTTTATCTTTTTTTGTAAATGATAAAACTGAATAAAAAAAGATAACAAATTTGAATAAAAAAAAAATTATGTATCTATTTAAATACACTTTTTATTCTGTTAAAAGTAAACTTACCTTACATATAAATTTTCAAACTTATTTCAGATAAGAATTGATTTCAGAGAATTATATAAAACAGTTTTAAAAGATCTTTTTTAAAAAAACACATACAAATGAGATATATACTATATTTAATGTGCAGTGTAAACTGATAATTGCCATCTTTTGAATAGTTATAGTGTCATCAAAACACACCACGCCTCTGGGTTATGTAACAATTAAAACAATGCATTGTTTGGAGAAATGCTCCAAATTACTAGTTCCTTTCTCCTGACTGTCTTTATAAAACAATTAATCTGGTCTACATGTAGCTTGCACTGACCATGACAATTTCATTGCACCAAAGAAAATATAAGACATGCAGCATTATATGATTAGCAAATCAAAATGTACATCCTGTCTACTTTTTCAAAAAGTTTGTCATTGCATTGATTTTTTTTTCATAAGGTACTAATCAAAATAGCCTGTATGATTTATTATTAGATAGTTTGGGCAGCTAGGGGTTAAGATGCCCCAAAAGTTTAATTGCTTCATGACATAATAGTTAAACAAAAAGTGAATGTTGTACATGTGTTATATAACTGACAATTTAAAAGTTTGAACTTTCTGTGAATGTAAGTTATTGACAATGCAATATATATAAAAACTTGAAATCAAATTTGAATTATTATTTATCATGTTTAGTTTTGAAGGGGGTGGATACATACTTACGAAAAAAAAATGCTTAGTTTTGTATAAATTTCTATGTTTAAAAACCTCCAAAAGTAATGGTAATGGAAATGCATTACATTACTAAAGTAATGGCAATGTAATGCATTACTTTAAGAAAATAGTGTAATGGTAATGGTAATTTAATGCCCAAATTGTTGAAGTAATGGTAATGTAATGCATTACTTTACAAAGTAATTCGCCCCAAGCCTGCAGTTAATCCTTATATTTACTTGCTCTCGACTCCGCAAATCCACTTGCGAGAAGCCCCGATTATGTCTGTTTGTCCCGCCCCGCACATGAGTTTTTTCTAACAGCGCCTATCGACAAACCAGTACATTTATGTAGAAATAAACTAAATTTTCCCTTGTAATTTTATCTTTTATCTCAGACATAAACTTTGGAAATGTAAATATTGTGATGTACTCATAATAATATCTTTCACCCGTGAATGCTTTCGAATCCTGGAATGGAATCCTGGAATTTTTTATATAATGATGGACAAGCAATTAAATGTATCTATTGAGAGAGAGAGAGAGAGAGAGAGAGAGAGAGAGAGAGAGAGAGAGAGAGAGAGAAGTTTAAAATGAGTTATATTTTTTACTCATTTTTATTCATTTGTGGTCTGCTTTTAGTGGCCAATGTTTTATTCGAAACAAATTAAATGGTTTGGATATAGCATTAACAGTACTAATGTGATTATGGAACAGTTTTTTAAATGAAAATATTGATGCACGATATCTACAGTAAATCTTTTCCGTGCAAGGTGCACTGACCATTGTGCTTCTTTTCTCCTGCAGAATATCGATAGTGACACATTCATGTAAAATAAATTAAGTGAAAAAATTAAAAGGTTAACGTTCATTTAAGGTCGCTAAAGGAAAAACTATGCATGAAATAAACGTAATTTAATGTGAAGTGTTTTGCTATGTCTTTGGCGAGCAGCGTTAACCCACCGTTAACAAAAAGTCATCTACGTAACTTTTCTATATTTAGACATGTCTTTAAGTGTCGCGGCTATTTCAGTAATTGGATGTCCTCCTCGATATAGGGAATAATCGCGAGTTACTGTAACACCTTCTTTTGACCAGAAAAGCTCATTTGAGTTAAAAAGTTCAAATGTTAACGCACAGCACACAACGGCGGGATAAAACAGATATCCGTAAACCTTAATAAGTCCAGCATAATATTATATAGCTAATAAATAGTTTCTAATAAAATACTACCAAAAATCTAGAGAATTTTAACGTTCAATATCTTGACGTTTTTTATTGAACGCTAACTTTGTATTACAAATATGAGTATGCCCGAAACATTCCGAATAAGAGCGTTCAATATCGAACGCCCCGTTGTAAACAAAAAAAGTCGTCTGGTCAAATTCTTAGAGCTAAACTGAAGAAAGGAAGTGGCTTCTAGGTACTGTAAGATGTGTTTATTTTTCACACAAAAATGAAATTATTTATTAAAATATAGTACGCATTAGAACCATTAAAACCTAAATAAGCAAACCATATCGCTCGGTAGGGTCATCGGAATGATGCGATATTGAACACTAACAGGACAGACATTAATTTGAATACCGATACTAAAAAAAATCATTAATTTTAGGGGTTTTTAAGTTGGAATAATTATTATAAAGTATGTGGAAATGTTTGGGAGTGAGAGTCTCGCAAGCTCGTGCATCTGAACAGCCAACTCGTGCCAATATTCACCAATATAAGTTCAATAACCCTATATTATAAATATTTTATTATACTTTAATTTCAATAACTTTTTTCAAATGGTGCATGTTAAAGTTTACATGTTGATCACAATATTTTGTATCCATTGGATGGTTAATTTTAGTGAAAGGATTACTTTGCATATGAACAAAGTTACTTTGCATATCAACAAAGAGGCCAACAATGCCTTTGAATAACCACGTATTGTTGCCTATTACAAATGCTGTCCTCTGACAACTAATACTAGTATCATCCAATGCAATTGGCCAGTATTATTAGTGTATTGCTTCTCTATTTCATATGCAAAGTAGTATTCATTACTTTAAAATCAAACATCCAATCGATGCGAAATTTGGTGAACAACATGTGAAAAATTTGAACTCTTGATCTAGCTAATAAAGTGACAAGCTGTTATTGAAATGATAGTCTATGTGGACTCCAAGGACCGGGCATCGAAAAGGAATATCAATGTATACTATCATGACTAAAATGGCATTTGCATGACAGATTTCTTAGTTACACATTACTGATCAGTATTACGGTTTAGAAGTCAATTTAAAAGGGAGCAACATTCCCCAAGAAACTGACAAAAAACTAATTTGTATAGGGGACCTTTAAAATATTGACAAGGAACAAGCAAGTTTACCTCATATTAAAATTTGAGTAAAATTTCTATTGAAGAAATGAATTAGGTCCGTCGTCGTTAAACTAGAAAAATTTCATCTCATGATGGGTTGACCGTTCTCTTACTTTTAGACACATTTTTTCTACTCCTTCACTGTCGGGTATCCGCGCCGGTTGTGACATGTTTGGATGCAGTGAAAATGGCGGAGTCAATCAACCGCTTCGATTCATCGAAAGGTTTTAGTCTTATTAAATGGAATCTGTAGTGTGTAATTTTACAACTAAGAGACAGCCTGTGTTTAAAAGCAATTATTTATCATGTAGCTCTGCCATAAATCCTCGAATTTAATGCAAAGAAACAGTTCCGATGGTGACATGCTATAGAACAACGTAAAATGTTTGGATGACAGTGTTGGATGAAGTTGTGATACGGTTTGGATGAGATTTGTTGATATGAAATTATACTTAACATAATGGTATAATACATGTAAATTTAACACTTTTAAATAAGGCGGGGGTTTCCAGATAAACTGTTTGAAAACTTACCTTGAAACTCTTTCACGAACAAATAAATTGTAACTCAATCAATCAAACTCAATAAATCATATTTCGTAAAAAAAAGGGGGGTCACAAACAAATACTACGAAAGGATGGCTTGGATGTACTGCAACCCCGCAAAAAAGAGAGTAGGGTTACAGACCTTTCAATGAACAAGTTCCACAGCAAGAGGATAATTATGATTTATATTTGGGGGAAAATGGTGTATGGAGCCGACCCCCTCCCCCTTTTTTAACCTAAGTCAATATACTGTTTCCTGGTTTCTTTTTTTATTTCATTTCATTTTCATATTACGTAATCAGACATGTTCGATTCATATGTACAATATATACCATTCTCTGAATATATTGATTCATGAAATAATCATTTATAATAAAATTACTCAATATTATAATTTTATAATACAATGAAAAATTAAAGTTTATAACGAGTACCAATCCTGACATATTGGCGTAGGAAGCAAAATGGGGGTGGGGGAGGGGGTGGGGTGGGGGTCGGGGTTGGCGCTAAATGAAAGACCAAAAAAAAATCGAACCTAAAAAAAGACGCGCCAAAAAAAAAAAGAAGGAAGAACTGAAATTTTCAAAACCCGAAAATCCTATTTCGTGTGTGTGTGTTTGTGTCTGTGTGTGTGTGTGTGAGGGTGTGTGTGAGGGTGTGTGTGTGTGTGTGAGGGTGTGTTTGTGTGTGTAGGGGGGGGGGGATATAATGATTGAATTTCTTTCTCTATCATTTTTTTTCAAACGCTATATAATGCTTAGTAAACCTTTTCTTGTTCTACTTTAAATCCATTCATTACTTTCAAATGAAAGTACAATAAACAACAAACACACCGTTTGGACATAGCAACAACACGCAGCAGCTATAAATGAAAGTACAATAAACACACCATTTGGACATAGCAACGAGACCGGTTCTAAAGAACCACGTGATATTCACCAGGTATTCGAATGAAAAACTTGTAATTCCGAAAAAGTAATTCATTATCACACCAAGTAGAAATTGATTTCCTCAAACGAAAGAAATCATATATTATTTGCCTGTTAAAATGGGGGAGGGGACCAACGCCCCAATGTTTAAAGCATGCCTATTTAATGATACCCCCCGCCCTTCGGGTTCAATGCCTATGTAATATAGAGTTCTTTTCTTATTATTCTCATACATAATTATTTTTATATTCGAATAAATATAGTGAGGGAGAATAGAACATGCAATCAATGTGGCGAACTTATTACAAGTTTAAAATCACTCACAATTGGGGTCCGTTATTTCACGATCAGTCGCTCAATACAGCTGTGAGCACCATCTATGTCCTATACTCGGCACTCAGGGTCATTGAGCAATGAGGGATCTTTTTTGTGCCAGCACGTACTGCGTCACGGGACCTCGGTTTATATATACCGTCTCATCCAAAGAACCGTTTTCCCCACAGTTGGATTCGAACCCGCGACGTAGGGATCGACTCCTTACTTCGCGACTCTAGAGCAGACGCTCTAACCAGTGCGCCTTCAAGAGCATCAACGAAAGTTGGAAACGTGGGATAATCTGCATAACCGGCAATTTGTATAGTAGAGAATACGTATGCAGTTTATTGCACAAAACTAAGGAATTCGTAACATTTGTACACGTAGTATTGGAGATTTATTTATTTTCTTATTGGACAGCAAGAGAGGAATGACAAGGTTCATCCAGTTTTAGCTGCAGATAGCGTTATGGTTTTATATTTTAGTGTCAAACTCTAAAATATGTAAAATCATAATGCTGCAGTATTTAATCCAGTTTGAGACAGTCGAGACTACATTGAATCTATATACAGTGTATATAATGTCGTTTTGAGAAGGAGGGGGTGGTTAGAAATTAGAGTAACTCTTCGGTTGACGGGATATACATTATATGATTTATTTTTTTTCATTTGATTAACATATTTTACATTTATTTAATGTTATCAGGCACGTAGTATCGTTTTTAAAGAAAAAAGGTGTGTGATCGAAAACTTTCCTTTAAATCATGTGGAGGAAAAGGGATTCAACATTTTTATATGAAATAAACTGTTACAGTAAACAATGTTTGAAAAAGGGAAAGGTGGCTTTTTCAACTTTCATCTATGTGCCTGCGAAAAAGTTAAATGAATTTATACCGCCATTTATAAACGCCATTTCCTCCATGTTAGGGTATTAAATAAGCAAACATCCAAACCAGAACACTCCCATCAGCCAAACCCTACTATATTTGTTACGTGTACATAAAAAAAACGTTTTTTAGATACATTTCTTGTATGGGACACAAATTACACTTTCAATATCTTATTTGTAAAATGATTTTTCTTTCTTTTGGTTTCTTCAGATTTTAAATATATTTGATATTATTTTAACAATCACGAATTAAAATTTGCTAAAGGGGTAAGAATGTCATGTGCATCGATAAATAAATGCATCGACAAGTTATTTAAATGAACTCTGTAAACAGAATTGAAACACATCATTTTGATTGACCAAATATCTATAAAATTTCAATAAAAAATTGAGAATTTTTTTTTTATCAAAATAGAGACCCGGAAAAGGTACACGGAATTCTCCGTTTGTACATTTTACGCCATTTTCACACATGTCACAACCGGTGCGGATACCCGACAGTGTCCTAGATATATCAATTTTCATCCCTACAGCAACACAATGTGAGGATAGGGAGGGGCATCATCTAAATTAAGGTTTACTGTAGCAATATACTATATATATATTCAGAAAAAGTGGAGCCCTGTCGCATTATACGGGGTATATTTATCTTACAAACTTTTCCAAATTAGTTTTTGTTAATGAAAATATAAGATACCATCATTCTTTCTTTTTCCTGAAATCTAATTGGTATAGGCCAACTGCTGACAACACCAAACAAACTGGGATCAAGTTTGTCCATTTTGTCCTTGTAATGGTCTCCAAACTGTACGCTGACTGTTTCTGACACTTCAAGTTTTCGTTTGCTCTAGAAAAAGAATAATCAGTATCATTAATCAGAATCATTAATTTTCATAAGGTGTATTGAGAATTTAGCGCACATATTCATATATATCCGACATAATACTACTTACAGTAAACCAAATATAATTGAAAAAAATATCTGCAATTAAATATTTTCCGCAAACTGTGAAATCACTTATTTTCGTGTGGGTTTAGTTTTCGTGGTTTTCAACGTATGAAGAGACCTCCGAATTTATGTCCTATACGAAATGCAATTGTTTCACACATATTACTACTAAACAATTCTTCAACCACGAAATCAAATCCCCATGAAACAACATATTTTCCTTAAAACAACGAAAATTTGACCCCTTGAAAATATGCGATTTTACAGTATCCTTTCTTTACTCCAAAGTGTAATAATGCCACTTCGACACTTCTTATTTTCATCAACTTTTTGTAATGTATATAATGATTAACAATAAAAGATAAACAGAAAAAGCGTTCGCCTTTCAATACAAATGTCATGAGATCGAATCCTGTTGGAAACATATTTTATTCATCTTTTAATTTCTTTCATTTACTTTATTTTTCCAAATTAAAAATTGTGTAAACTTGAAATTTATGATTTCTAAGAATAAATCATTTTGAAAAATACTTTTTCACCAATAAAGCACTTTTTCGACCGCGTTATGTTGACTTAATGGTGGTTTAATTGTCTAGAAGCAACCATGAAGCACCTATAAGCCTCCACTTAGCCACCATTAAACCACCAATCTACATTGAAAGACTAAAATTGTTAACAAGTAACAGCTTTTAAAAAGCTTGCCTGACTCAATCAATCAATATCTGCATGAGGACTGATAATTTAAACCTTTTGAGCAATGCTTTTGTTTTTGAGAACCTTGCGTAAATGAAATCAAGATTTTATTTAACTTTTAGAAGAATCATCTCTACACTGCATACTAAAGAGTGATTTTATGCAAGTGGAGTGATCTGCCCTTGGATCTAAATTGATTTCGATTGATTGATTGATTGTATATTGTTTAACGTCCCCTCTCGAGAATTTTTCACTCATATGGAGACGTCACCGTATGCCGGTGAAAGGCTTCAAATTTTGACCTTTACTCGGAACTCAGGGCCATTGAGCAGTGAGGGATCTTTATCGCGCCAACGCCTGCCGCTGACACGGGGCCTTGGTTTTTAAGGTCTCATCCGAAGGACCCGCAACTTTCACTTCAAAGTGCCGAGCGCATGGCAAAGGAACAGTTGCTACCCATTTTAACGACTAGGTCAGTCGCGGCCGAGATACGAACTCACGACCTCCCGATCACGGAGCGAGCGCTCTACCAACTGAGCTACCGTGAACGGTTTAAATTGATTTCGAACTTCTTTGTAACACGTACGTATTATAAAATCTGTTACAAAATCAAGCATTGTCAATTTTCTAAAAGATGGATATAATTAAATACACATTTTGTTGGAGTGTATTTTCTCCACTGAAGTAAGCAGTAGTTATATGTGTCAATTAATTCTTTTCTTAAGGACAGATGATACAAACAAACTTTTATAAAAGAATTTGAAAATAACAAGCAAGGTCATGTTTAAATGAGTAAAATGAATAACTTTCACCGCGTAGTTTTTAATTTTTTAACTCAAATTTGCACAAAAATGGAATTTGAAGTCAAAATTATTTGTATAGATTAATAAGGATGGTTTCAGAAGGGCATACTTTTGAACATCACAGAAGGTTTACAATTTCTTTATTTTCTTAAAATTTATTGTTTGCATCATTTGCAATAAAATAAGGCTAAAAAATATATACCAATCCAGGCATCCATTTTTTGTTTGTATCATCTGTCCTTAAAAGGGGAATAGTCCCACTATTATACTGAGAATGAAATAAGTCAATTCACTAATTAGACCTGTGTGGAAAGAAAAATCCAAGATTTTGCACTTGTTTCTTATTTATTGTGTGCATCAGAACAGAGACATATAATTGTTCATGCATCTGGAGACCATGACTTTGTTGAAATGCGTTGTTTATTATTATTGGACTAGTCCATTTAAGGAATAAACCAACCGTGGGATCGGGAAACAAATTGGAAAGATCATTTCTTTTTTAGTGTTGCATCCCCGTATATTGATATATTATACGATATGCTGTTTAAAAGAATGAGATAAAACATTCAATTGTAGACAGAATTTCTGAAACATTAGAAGGAGGTTAAAAAGGATAAACTCATTCCATGGAAGTTAGAACACCCATTCATACAATAGAACAATCCAAGAAAAAGGTGCGAAGAAAGCAGTGACATTTGGCACGAAAAGAGCGATTCACCCCTGTTGTAGAATATAAATGGACTGATCCAGTAGTATAGAAATGCAGAAAAAAGGATACTCGGACATGTTGAAACAATGAATCACATGGAATAATCGTTTCATGCAAAGAGATTAAAGGAAGTAAACACTACAGTATTTTGCATCAGTAATATCATTCTTTTTCCTGAAAACTGTTTCTTTTAAAATGCAGGTAAAGAATTCCAATGTAAATTAGCTTGCACAAAATCTATCTCTCTAGGTATGATCTATTAGTTTCGGATCTTGCAAATATCAATCCTTATACAGCCTGACGCCGTGACGTCAGGCAATAACGTTTTAAACCTGATTGATTGATTATATACTGTTTAACGTCCCTCTCCAGAATATTTCACTGATATGGAGACGTCACCATTGCCGTTGAAGGGCTGCAAATTTAGGCCTATGCTCGGCACTTACGGCCTTTGAGCAGGGAGGGATCTTTATCGTGCCACACCTGCTGTGACACGGGGCCTCGGTTTATACGGTCTCATCCGAAGGACCGCCCCATTTAGTCGCCTTTTACGACAAGCGAGGTGTACTGAGGACCTATTCTAACCCGGATCCCCACGGGAAGTTTTAAACCTGAAGTTTGTAAAAAAAAAACTGAAGTTTGTTAAAAAAAGATACTTGTGCAATACATAATAGATAGGGATAAGGAAAATAGTTAGCTCGCATTTTTAAATACATGTCATTGTAATTTTCTAGTCTAATTAAAGATCTACTGTTACAATAATAGCTCCGCCTCTCATGCATCAATAATGTTCAATCAAGAGCATATAAAGTATTAGTCACGTAATCCAGCGATGGGGTATACGATGAGAAACCGATGTGTTTTTTGATAAAAATTGCGTGGTGTCACCGGCCGGACACCTATTGTAATCAGACATTGACGTAGACCATTTGGCTATCGGTGGGGGCGATCGATAGCAAATAAGTTGTAGTTAAAAATCAGCGATGTCTTCACCGATGCGTCACAACGCTCCTCATCGGCAACCTATCATTAACACATCATTTAAGGATTGGCCGATGTATGGCTGAGCATCGTCAAGTGTCCGTTGAATCTGAGGTCATCAGGGGTTGAGTGGTGGGCAACCGACCAAACATTGACCCATAGTTGACCGACGTACGAACGATGTTCACCATTGTACAATGTACAAACGACTAGGCTGATGTGGAATAGTGTTGGGGCATCTCTCACACCACGGATTACCACCGATTACCACCTGTCCACGGCCACCGGCCAGGAAATGTGACTAATGCCTAGGTCACATTTACCGGCCGGTAGCCGTAGACCGGTAGTAATCGTTGGTAATCCGTGGTGTTAGCGATGCCCCAACATCGGTCCACATCGGCCTAGTAGTCTTTAAAGTATCAGTCACATTATCTAGCGATGTGCATACGATGGGCAACCAATACGTTTTATGAGAAAAATGGCGTGGTTGCCGGTCGGAATTACAAAGGCCCAGCGATGCATTGCTCATCATAAAACGATGTTACAGGATAATCGGCCGATGTATATTACATCGCTCATACATTGGTGAACATCGTTCGTACATCGGTCGACTACGGGCCAATGTTTGGCCGAACATCGACTGATGACCGGTCGTTATCTGTTGAACACCACTAAACTCCCCGATGACCTCAGATTCAACGGATATTGGACGATGCTCGGCCATACATCGGCCGATCCTTGAAAGATGTGTTAATGATGGGTTGCCGATGAGGAGCGATGTAAGGCATCGTTGGAGACATCGCTGAATTTTAACTACGAATTATTTCCTACCGATGACCCACCGATTCGCAAAAAAAGAATCAGTCACCGTCCGATCACTAGTGATGCTCGGCCGGCAACCACGCCATTTTCATCAAAAAACGCATCGGTTTCTCATCGTATACCTCATCGTTGGATAATGTGACTTATACTTAAGGCATAAGAGTAAATGCTCTGTATTTTGAAAACAGTAAGTATCAGTCACATTATCCAGCGATGAGAAACCGATGCATTTTTTGATAAATTTGGCATGGTTGACGGCCGGACACCTTTAGTAATCGGATAGTGCACGTGACGTAGGTCATTTGGCGAATCGGTGGGTGTCATCGGTAGAAAATGAGTTGGAGTTAAAAATCAGCAATGTCTCCACCGATGTCCCACAACGCTCCTCACCGGCAACCCATCATTAACACATCATTCAAAGATTGGCCGATGTATGGCTGAGCATCGTCAAGTGTCCGTTGAATCTGAGGTCATCGGGGGGTTGAGTGGTGGGCAACCGACATCAGCGGCTCATTGGTCGACGATCGACCAAACATTAGCCAATAGTCGACCGACGTACGAACGATGTTCACCAATGTATGAGCGATGTAATATACATCGGCCGACTACCCCTTCAACATAGACTATTAGGTCGATTTGGATCGATGTTGGTGCATCGCTCACACCACGGATTACCACCGATTACCAGTGGTCTACGGCCTAGTACTCCTTAAAGTATCAGTTACATTATCTAACGATGGGGTATACGATGGGAAACCAAAGCGTTTTTAATAAAAATGGCGTGGTTGTCGGCCGGACTTACAAAGTTCCAGCGATGCGTTGCTAATCATAAAACAATGTTCCAGCGAAATCGGCCGATGTAAATTATATTGTTCATACATTGGTGAACATCGGTCGTACGTCAGTCGACTATGGGCCAATGTTTTGTCTAACATCGACCAATGATTGACCAATGTCCGCCACTCAAACCCCCCGATGACATCAGATACAACGAATACTTGACAATGCTCGGCCACACATCGGTCAATCCTTGAAAGATGTGTTAATGATGGGTTGCCGATGAGGAGCGATGTGGAACATGGGAGAAGACATGTCTGATTTTAACTCCAACTCATTTTCTACCGGTGACCCCCACTAATTCGCCAAATGGCCTCTGTCATTGTCCGATTACTATAGGTATCCGACCGGCAACCACGTCATTTTTATAAAAAAACGCATCGGTTTCTCATCGTATACCCTATCGCCGGATAATGTGACTGATACTTTAAACATCGTCTCAACTCTCAAGCCACGGTCCGAAGTCCGCATAGATCTCTTCTCTCCTACCTGTGGCTGCCTGATTACAGAAAGTGTCGTTGTCTTGAATATTTATGCCTCTTTATTGTGACGTCATATTCTTTCAATGACAAAGTTTTGGTTAATCGCAATTGAAATCAATAATTTACATCAGCAGTATTTCGTATACTGTGACCAGGTATTGAAAGGTTGCATCAGAGTTCATAATCCGACTATGCTTTACTCGCCTACGTCACCGTCCGATTACTATAGGTGTCCGGCCGGTGTAAAGACGAATAATGACCCCCATCGAATAATGACCGGGGGTCATTTTTCTCTGTCAAAAAATAACCCCCGGTCATTATTCGACGTCGAAAAATGACCCCTTTGCCAGTAGAAAAAGTGCCACTTCCCTAAAAATTTGCAGAACCCACGTGAAGAAAAATGACCCCCGTAGAAAAATGACTCCCTGTGGATTAAAGCTGAACTTTTTAAAGGGCAAAAAAAAGATAGATAAAAAAAAGCATATTGGCCAAAATGCTCACCTGAGCTATAGCTAATTCAGAATAAATTGATGATATTTTATATTTTAAGGTCAATATGATGATTCAGAATCTAAAGGAGTAAAAAATTTATCGAACCTAAAGGGTTAGGTAAACGTTGTTTTTCGATTGTGTAAATAATCGTACTGAAATAAAAAAAAATCAGCAGTATTATATATTATCATATCCTCCGCTTGAAAAGCGGGAGGGTATATAGTGATCGGGATGTCCGTCCGTCCGTCTGTTACGCTTTGAGGTATCCATCTCTTATCCGCAAATCCTCATATATAAAAAGATGTGTTGTGAAACAGCTATGCCCCTGTATGGCAACATAGCGAAGATTAAACTTTTCTTAAATGCAATTTAAATATATTGTTACCCAAAGTAGGGTCTTCTCACAAGAAATACAACTGCAAAATAGGAAAGCCCTAGCACCACTTGTTCAAAAGTAATGGCTAAGGATAAGTTTTTGAAAG